>CAUYRT010027179.1:0-30024 GCA_963574885.1 Lepilemur ruficaudatus | reverse complement strand
TCCTGACCTTGAGCCATCCTCCCGCCTCAGCCTCCCAGAGTGCTAGGATTACAGGCGTGAGCTACCACGCCTGGTCCAGGTTTTCAATTTATTTACACAAACTTTCTAATTCTTTTAATTTCCTCTGTATTAGTGTTCTTTTTCCCTTCTTGTTTTTAATTTTTACACTGTGATATTTCAAATTGGTTTTAGGTTGTCTGGACAAGAGTTACATCCACCAAACTGAATTTGTACCAATTCAGATATACAAGGTCACTTAGCAAACACTCTGTTAGAGGTGACGTAAACATGAAAAGAACTTTAAGGACTTTTTTAAAAGTCTATTTTTGGAAACAACCAAGAAGAGAGACAAAAGGCACTTCAGTGGGGACTTTAAGCCAGTGACAGCAGGCCTTATTCAGTGTGCTCATTCAGCCCTCTGATGTACGGATAAACGCAATATGCCCTGCAGAGTTTCTCCTCAGTGCAATTCACACTGAGTGATTTGGGTTAAATAAATTAAAGATTCGCAAATAGTTTAGAGTTATAATAGATCAATCTAAATCACAGCAATACCATGGAGACATTCCTGGGTAATCTCTTGGAAACTTTTTTTTTTTTTTTTTGAGACAGAGTCTCACTCTGTTGCCTGGGCTCGAGTACCGTGGCATCAGCCTAGCTCACAGCAACCTCAAACTCCTGGGCTCAAGTGATCCTCCTGCCTCAGCCTCCCTAGTAGGTGGGACTACAGGCATGTGCCACCATGCCCGGCTAATTTTTCTATATATTTTTAGTTGTCCAGCTAATTTCTTTCTATTTTTAGTAGAGACAGGGTCTTGCTCTTGCTCAGGCTGGTCTCCAACTCCTGAGCTCAAACGATCCACCTGCCTCATTCTCCCAGAGTGCTAGGATCACAGGTGTGAGCCACCCGCACCCAGCCTCTTGGAAACATTTTAAATCAGAATAACCAATGATATCCACCAAAAGAAAAACTCCTAATTTCACTTTTGCTATCTTATGGGGTACAGAAAATTCTCCCAAAGCAGGCATATAGGGCAACACTTCAATCTTGCTACATTAAGTATACTCCTTCTGCAGGGAGTGGTGTAGGACATCAGTATATAAATAATTGCTGCCTGAAATGGAAAAATAAAACAATTTTAAAAAAGGGGTGCGAAAGAGTAAAAATTATCCAAAGTGGCAGTCTATCCCATCACAGCTGTAAATTACTCAGTCGTTAATGTCACTGTACTGAGCCGGAGCTGAAACCAGCCATTGCACTGGCTGGAATGAGGCAAAATTTAATCTGTCTGCCTTTTCATTACAGGGCTTTTACTTTATGCATCAGTACCAGAGGAAAGACTAGTGCTTTGGAATCCTATCCAAGTTGACTCTGGAATAATTTAGTTCTAGGTGAATCACTCTCAGTAAAAACAAGAAGAGTAATTCCTTCCTTGCCAATTTTCTGTCAAAAACAATCTAGAGAGAAAAAGGAAGAACAGGAATGTTTACTTTTATATCTGCCTCACATTCTCTGCAATCTAGCTACTCTGCTTCATTAATATATGCTTTGCTCCTATGTACCACGTTTAAAGGCAAATGCTTTAAATAGAACAAATAGCATGAAATATTAAAATTTCTTAACAATTTTGAGTAGTAGTTCCCTAATTTTTACCAAAATTTTTTCTTTAGATCCTGTCAAATATGTAAAAGCCTAAGATATTAATAAATATGCCTTTATTAAGAAATAGAGTTTCTGAGTTAAATGGGGATATGAAGAAAAAATCAAAGAAAAAAAAAAAGAAATAGAGCCTCACTATTTTCCTGGGGGGAAAAAAAGATGTACAATGATCCACATGATTAAATCACATATTAGTATTTGTCATAAAGAGCTCTATTTATTGGCAGATACAAAATTTAATATAATTAATGAGAAGTTTTGTAACAACTGATTTCTTGACTTTTTAAATCTTTTTACTTGGATTCTTAAAAGTAAGCTAAAAATTTTAAATAGGTTTTGATCAAACTCTTCCTCCCCTCACACTCATCCTTCTGTTGTGTCTTCACATTCCTCATTCTAGTCTTCCCACTTATCTGGATATTACTCATGACAATCTTCTGTTGCTCCCGTTACCTTCCATACACTACTATACCTTTTTAAAAATACACTTGTATTTTTTCTCTTCTTCCCTCCTTTTACTGATAAATTTGAAAAAATTTTTTTTGCATTTTTTCCTCCTGCTACCAGTGGGTAAGTGTAATTAGATTTAGTATTTTGCAGGACCACTCATGCGTAGGCCACTACGCATGAGAAGATTTTAGTATTTTTAAACAAATTATGTAGAAAGGTACTCACCCACAGTCCCTTCTGTGCCATCCGTTTCCTTTGGGATATAATGTGCAGAAAGATCGCTCTGAAGGACTTCGTCTGACGTGGCTCTGGCTAAAGCAGCAGCCAAAAAGGAAGGGCAATTACTGAAAGAAAACAAATAAAAGGCTACTTTCAGCAAGAGAATTAGGAAGTCATAAATTTAATATTCTTAATTAAATGTTAATTATAATGTTATTTCAAAACAAAATTATACCCTTAAACAATATTCAACAAATATTTCTTGACTGCATATTGTATGGTCGGCACTCTGGGCGCTGGGTATATATTGGCAGACATGGCCCCTGACCTCGTGGGGCTCACAGTCCAGTTAGGGAGACAGAAGATAAACAAGTAAACAAATAGGATAAAACTTAAAAGTCAGATAAGTTTTATAAAGGAAGCAAACAGGATACAGTGACAAAAAATAGAGAATAGCATGGGTACAAACCTTTTTTGAGAGGTTGGTATGTTTGAGGAACTGAAGAACATAAAGAACTGAAAGAAACCCAGAGGAGATGACGCACAGTGGGTAAGGGGGAAAGTGACAGGGCATAAAGTCAGAAGAATAGGCAAAGGCCAGTTATACGGGCATCTTAGACCATGAGAAGGAATTTGGATTCTACTCCAAGCGTAATAAGAATTCACACAAGACTGTGAGCAAGAGAGTACCACAGTAACATACAAGAATTAAAATATTGCTTTGACTACTGTGTCAAAGGAAATTAGAAGGGAGCAAGAATAAAGGAGGGGCTGGGCACAATGGCTCATGCCTATAATCCTAGCACTCTGGGAGGCTGAGGCAGGAGGATCACTTGTGTTCAGGAGTTTAAGACCAGCCTGAGCAAGAGAGAGACCCT
This sequence comes from Lepilemur ruficaudatus, assembly GCA_963574885.1. Classification (NCBI taxonomy): domain Eukaryota; kingdom Metazoa; phylum Chordata; class Mammalia; order Primates; family Lepilemuridae; genus Lepilemur; species Lepilemur ruficaudatus. The sequence continues at coordinate 26,817 of CAUYRT010027179.1, read as the reverse complement.
ATCTCTACTAAATAGAAAAATTAGCCAGGTGTGGTGACATGCACCCTGTAGTTCCAGCTACTCAGGAGGCTGAAGCAGGAGGATTGCTCTGGATCAGTGACTTCTATATGCCTCCTGGTTTCCCCTTTTCGAATGAGATTATCTTATACCTCACCATTGTTTGTTGGGCTATGGTGGGAAACAGGGTATCAAAATTGACTCTGTAGTTTATAGGTTTTCAGATCAAGTGGAACAAGTCAGGGAGCTGTCATCAAGAAACCATACCCCAGACCCACAGGCTGCCCCTGGCAGACATGCTACCTACAACCCAAGCCTAAGTAACAGCCCTGTGAGCCACCCCTGCAGACATGCCCCCAGGCTGATGAAGTGATCACCCACCTGTGCGCAGGGCCTGAGAAACAGTGCAGCAGGCCTGCCCTCTGGAAGACATGCCCCCCATGGCTGTCCAGTGGCCCCACGCCCACACTCAGGACCTGAGAAACAGCCTGGAGGTAGGTTGACCCCAGATGGACATGCCTCTGCACTGGCTAAGCAGCCACACACCTGTGCCCCCAGCCACAGTAAAAGCCTGTAGCCCCATCTCTGCAAGCTAGACCCCAAGTAGGCTGACCCACCATGTGCACACACATACCCGACCTGAGAAATAGCCCAGTGAATCTACCCCCAGCAAAGCTATACCACCACCACACAAACCACTAAGACACTCACAAACATCACTAGTGTAAATTACAGCTAAAGAAACTATGCTAAAGCTACACTACTGCATCCACCTAGAACCAAAGCCAACACACCCCACCCAACTGACACACTAATACCCATCCATACAAATAAGTCTTTTCCTATAAAACCTAGTCCATAAAATTAGAAGAGGCTACTGTTCCACCAGATGCATAGAAATCAATGTAGGGACACATCAAACATGAACAAGCAAGGAAATATGACATCTCCAAAAGAACAAAGGAATTTTCCAGTAACAGACCCCAGTCATAAGGAAATATATGAAATGCGAGAAAAAGAATTCAAAATAAGTATTTAAAACTTAAGATGGTGTCTTGCTATGTAGCCCCAGCTGGAGAGCAGTGGCTATTCACAGGCACAGTCGTACTATTGATCAGCACAGCAGTTATAACCTGCTCTGTGTCTGACCTGAGCTGGTTCACCCCTCCTTAAGCAACCTAGTGGTTCCTCATTCCTAGGACATCACCATATTGATGCCAAACTTAGTGAGGACACCCAGTGGGCATAGCGCTCTATAACCCAGAACTTCCAGACTCAAGTGACCCCCCCATCTCAGCTTCCCAAGTAGCTGAGACTGCAGGCACATGCCAGCATACCCAGCTCAAAATAATAATCTCAAGGAAACGCAGTGAGATGCAAGAGAATAAAGATAGACAACAAAATTAGGAAAACAATTTATAATTTGAATGAGAAATTCAACAAAAAGATAGATACCATAAAAAAGTACCAAACAGCCTGGGCACAATGGCTCATGCCTGTAATCCTAGCACTCTGGGAGGCTGAGGTGGGAGAATCACTTGAGGCCAGGAGTTCAAGACCAGCCTGAGCAAGAGAACCCGTCTATACTAAAAAATAGAAAAAAAATTAGCCAGGTGTTGTGGTCCCAGATACTTAGGAGACTCAGGCAGGAGGACTGCTTGCTTGAACCCAGGAGTTTGAGGTTGCAGTGAGCTAGGATGATGCCACTGCACTCTACCTGGGGTGACAGAGTAAGACTCTGTCTCAAAAAGAAAAAAAAAATCTTAGAGCTGGATAATTCAATTAACGAAATAAAATCAAATGGAAAATATGACTGAGAGCTTCAACAACAGATTAAACCAAGCAGAAGAAAGAATTTCTGAACTTAAAGACAGGTATTTTGAAATAACTCAGGCAGACCAAGAAAGGAAGCAAGTAAGGAAAGAGGCAGAGGAAAGGGAAGGAAGGAAGGAAGGAAGGAAGGAAGGAAGGAAGGAAGGAAGGAAGGAAGGAAGGGAGGGAGGGAGGGAGGGAGGGAGGGAAGGAAGGAAGGAAGGAAGGGAGGGAAGGAAGGAAGCAAGGAGAGGGAGGGAGGGAGAAGAATTAAAGAATTTAAAAGAATGAAGAAAGCCTACGGGATTTATGGGATACAATTAAGCAAACAAATATTCCCATTATTGGTGTTCCAGAAGGAAAAGAAAAGGGGAAAGGTGTAGAAAACATGTTTAATGAAATAACAGCTGAAAACTTCCCAAGTCTTGGGAGAGAGGACTTCCAGATCCAGGAAGCTCAAAAGTTCCCAAATAGATTCCACCCAAACACGTCTCTCCAAGACACATTATAGTCAAATTGTCAATAGTCAAAGAAAGAATTCTAAAAACAGCAAGAGAAAAGCATCAAGTCACATATAAGGGAATCTCCATTAGACTAGCAGCAGACTTCACATGGGAAACCTTATAGGCCAGTAGAGATTCAGATGATATATTCAAAGTACTGAAAGAAAAAAAAAAACCTGATAGCCAAGAATAGTATACTGAGTAAAGCTATTCTTCAGAAATGAAGAAGAAATAAAATCTTTCTCAAACAAGCAAAAACTAAAGGAATTCATCAGCATTAACCAGCCTTATAAGAATTGTTCAAGGGACTCTTATGTCTCCAAACAAAAAGATGATAGTCACCATAATGAAAACATGCAAAATTATAACATTCATTGGTAAAGCCAATACACAAAGACAAAGGAGAAAAGAATCAAACCTTATCACTGCAGAAAACCGCCCAACCATGAAAAAAAAAAACAATGAGAGGAGGTAAGGAACAAAAAATATACAAAACAATCAAAAAAAAAAATCAATAAAGGACATGACTAAGTGCTCATCTATCAATAATAACCTTGAATGTAAATGGATTAAATCCCTCAATTAAAAGGTATAGACTAGCTGAATGGCTAAAAATACAAGACCCAATTATTTGCTGCCTATGAGAAACTCATCTCCCCTATAAAGACACACACAGATTGAAAGTGAAGGGGTGGGAAAAGATATTCCACACAAATGCAAACCAAAAGCAAGCAGGTGTAGCTACACTTAGATAAAACAGACTTTAAGTCAAACACTGTAAAAAGAGACAAAGAACGACATTATATAATAATAATGGGATCAATTCAACAAAAGGATATACAATTGTAAATATATATGCACCCAAAACCAGAGCACCCAGATATATAAAGCAAATATTATTAGATCTGAAAGGGAACACAGACTCCAATAATAGTCAGGGACTTCAACATCCCAATCTCAGCATTGGACAGATCATCTAGACAGAAAAATCAACAAAGAAACATCAGATTTGAACTGCACCATAGATCAAATGGACCTAACAGACATTTACAAAACATTTCACCTAACAAGCAAAACATACATTCTTTTCATCAGCTCACAGAACATTCTCCAGTGTTGACCAAATGTCAGGACACAAAACAGTCTCAAAAATTTTTTAAAGTTGGCCAAGTGCAGTGGCTCACATCTGTAATCTCAGCACTCTGGGAGGCCAAGGTGAGAGGAATGCTTGAGGCTACAAGTTTGAGACCAGCCTGAGCAACATAGCAAGACCCCATCCAATCTTATAAAAAATTTAAAAATTAGCTGAGCATGGTAGTGCACACCTGTAGTCCCAGCTACATGGGAGGCTGAGCCAAGAGGCTCACTTAAACCCAGGCGTTCGAGGTTGTAGTGAGCTACGATCACGCCACTGCACTCTAGCCTGGGTGAAAGAGCAAGAACTGTCTCAAAAAAAAAATGTTTTTTTAAGTTGAAATTATATTAACTCTTATTTTACTGTAATGGAATAAAACTAGAAATCAATAACAAGAGAAACATTCAAAACTGTACAAATACATGGAAATTAAACAACATGGTCCTGAACAACCAATGGGTGAAGGAAAAAATTAAGAAGGACATTTTAAAATTCTGTGAAAAAAATGAAAATAGAAACACAATATACCAAAACCTATGGAACTCAGGGAAAGCAGTATTAAGAGCCAAGCTTATAGCAATAAATGCCCACATCAAAAAAGTAGAGATTTCAAATAAACAACACAACAATACACCTCTAGGAACTAGCAAAGCAAGAAGAAATCAAAATTCAAAATTTCTTTCCTTCTCAAAAATTAGGAGAAGGAAAGAAATAATAAAGATCAGAGCAGACACAAATGAAATTAAGACAAAAAAATAAAAGATCAATTAAACAAAATGTTTTTTGAAAAAATAAACAAAATTGACAAATCATTAGCTAGACTAAGAAGAAAGAGAAGACCCAAATAAATAAAATCAGAAATGAAAAAGGAGGGCCGGATGCAGTGGCTCATGCCTGTAATCCTATCCCTCTGGGAGGCGGAGGTGGGAAGATGGCTTGAGCTTAGGAGTTTGAGACCAGCCTGAGCAAGAGTGAGACCCTGTCTCTACTAAAATAGAAAAAAATTAGCCGGGTGCAGTGGCATGTGCTTGTAGTCCCAGCTACTTGGCAGGCTGAGGCAGGAGGATCACTTGAGCCCAGGAGTTTGAGGTTGCTGTGAGCTAGGCTAATGCAATGGCACTCTAGCCCGGGCAACAGAGTAAGACTCTGTCTGGAGAGGAGAGGAGAGGAGAGGAGGGGAGGGGAGGGGAGGAGAGGAGAGGAGAGGAGAGGGAGATGTCACAATGGATACCGCACAAATACAATGGATCCTTGTACAATTGATCCTCAATACAATTGATCTTAGCCAGATCAATTTAGGCAAGAGAAAAAAATAAAGGGCATCCAGATTGGAAAGGAGGAAGACAAATTGTCCCTATAATGCAGATGACATGACCTTAGACATCACCAAAAAGCTCTTAGAATTCATAAACAAATTCAGTAAAGTTGCAGGATACAAAATAAACATACAAAAATTAGTAGCATTTCTATACATGAACAATGAACTAGCTGAAAAAGAAATCAAGAAACCAATCCCATTTACAATAACTATAAAAACAATAAAATACCTATGAATAAATTTAACTAAGGATGTGACAGATCTCTACAAGGAAAAGTATAAAACATTAATGAAAAAACAAACAACCCAATTAAAAAATGGACAAGTGATCTGAACAGACATTTCTCAAAAGATTACATACATATGACCAACAAATATATCAAAAAATGTTTAACATCACTAATCATCAGGGAAATGTAAATCAAAACCATGAAATAGCTCATCTCAGTTAGGATGGCTATTATCAAAAGGACAAAAAATAGCAAATGCCCACTGAGCCATCAAGAAAGGGCAGATTAAAAGGACTGCTTTTGGGTGAAGTGGCAGCATTTTGTGTTGTTTTGCTTCAGCTGGTGATATGACAAGGGTTGTTGGGGAAAAAAAATGCTGGCAAGGATGCAGAGAAAAGGGAACTCTTATATACAATTGGTCAGAATATAAATTAATACAGCTAGTATGAAGAACACCATGGAGGTTCCTCAAAAAACTACAAATAGAACTACTATAGGATCCAGCAATCCCACTACTGGGTATTTATCCAAATGAAAGGAAATCAACAAATCAAAGAGACATCTGCACCCCATGTGTATTTTAGCACTACTCACAATAGCCAAGATATGGATGGAATAACCTAAGTGTCCATCAACAGATAAATGGATAAAGAAAAATGTGGTATATATACACAATAGAATAGTATTCAGCCATAAAAAAGAATGAAATCTCATCATTCATGGCAACACGGATAGAATTCAAAGACATTATGTTAAGTGAAATAAGCCAGGAACAGAAAGTTAAATACCACATGTTCTCACTTATATGTGGACGCTAAAAAAAGTTGACCTCATAGAAGAAAAAAATAAAACAGGATACTAGAGGCAGGGAAAGGTAAGGGGAAGAGGGGCATAGATAGAGATTTGTTAAAGGATACAAAATTACATCTAGATAGAGGAATAAGTTCTAGTGTTTTAAAGCACTGTAGGATGACTATAGTTAACAATAATATATAGTTTCAAACAGCAAGAAAGAGGATACTGAATGTTTTTAGTACAAAAAAATGATAAATGTTTGAGAGGATGGATATAGTTACTCTGATCACTATATATCATATGTGTCAAAATATCACTATGTACCCTGCAAATATGTACAATTATTATGAGTCAATTTATAAAATAAAAATTTTTTAAAAGAAAAAGTGTATGAACTTTTGTTTTTGTTTCAAGACAGGTTCTCTCTCTGTTGCCCAGGCAGTGCAGTGGTGTCATCATAGCTCACTGAACCTCAAACTCCTGGGCTTAAGTGATCCTCCTCCTCCTGCCTCAGCCTCCCAAGTAACTGAGACTACAGGTGTGCACCACCATGCCTAATTTTTAAAAAATTTATTATAGAGTCAAGGTCTCACTATGTTGCCTAGGCTGGTCTCAAACTCCTGACCTCAAGTGATCCTCCCACCTCAGCCTCTCAGAGTAGTGGTATTACAGCGTGAGCTACCACACTTGGCCTTAAACATTTTCTTTATTGTGTTATCAATGTAATTATTAGTATACAATTGATCTAATATAGTATACATTTAGATAATTAAATTTAAAAGTTAAAATTTTATTGGAGATTAAGGAAGAAAAAAGAAACTGTACCCAACGAATCTCATCTGCACCTGGGCCTGACCTCAATGAGATCTTGGACCTCAAGCTTGAGCCTGGTGCCATATGGGATGAGGTTTTGGGAGACCTTGGGGGTAGGGATGAGTGTATGCAGCACATGGGAAGAATGTGAATAGTGTGACCAGAAAAGTCTGTGGCAGATTGTTTTTCTGAATAATATTTCTGATCCCACATGCTATTTTAGGACCTTGCCATTCTCCACGAAGAGGTGGAGTCTGTTTCCCTTCCTTTGAATGTGGGTGAGACTTGGGGACTACTCTGATGACAAAAATCTGTAGCATAAGTGACATTGTGTGACTTCTGGAGTTAGGTCATAAAACCCCACATGGCTTTCCCCTGGCTTCTTCTCCCTTTTTTCCCTCTCTCTCCTTCTGGATACTTGAAACCCAGACACTATGCTGGAAGGAAGCCCAAACTAACCCATGTGGAGAAACTACATGAACAGACACATGTGGCTATAAACTGAGGTTCCCCTGGGCAATAGCCATTATCAACAGAGTGATATGTAAGTTCACAGGCCTTCAGATGATACATCTCTAGCCTAAGTCTTCCAGCTGAGGCCCCAGATATCATGGAACAGAGGTAAGCTGATCTTTCTCTACCCAGTCTGAATTTCTGACCCAAAGAGGCAGTGAGCATAATAAATGACTGTATTATGCCACCAAATTTTGTGGTAATTTGTTACATAACCTCAGTAACTGAAAACCCAACATTCAGAAGCTTAGTAGAAGATTAGGGACCTATAAAGACTGAAGAGAAATAGCAAGATAAGTAAAAGGAAAACAAAGAGAGTAGAGTATTTGAAGGAGGGAATGGTGAACTGTGTCAATACTGCTAAGAGGTTAAATAAGTGGGAAAAAAAAGAATATTGAATTAAATAGCACGTAAATCATCACTGACTGTGTGCCAAGACAATTCAATGGGAGAAAGAACCATCTTTTCAACAAACAGTGCTAGGACAATTGGATATCCACATGCAAAACAGGTTGGACCTCTTCCTTACACCATATACAAAAATTAACTCAAAATGTATCACAAAGCTAAAATATAAAACTAACATAATTAGTATTAATTAATTATAATTATATAGAATATATTCATTATTAATATTAATAACAACATTAAATATAAGACTAATCTAAAACTAATATAAGAGCTAAAATATAAAATTCTTAAAAGAAAACATAGGAGTAAATCTTCATGACCTTGGATTAGGCAGTGGTTTTCTTACTAATAGATACGATATCAAAAGCACAAGCAAAAAAGGAAAAACATGTTAAATTGAACTACATCAAAATTAAAAATTTTTGTGCCACAAATCAAGAAAGTGAAATGACAACCCATAGAATGGCAGAAAATATTTGCAAATTGTATATCTAATGAGGGACTGGTATGCAGAATATACAAAGAATACTTATACCTCAATAATAAAAAGACAACCCAAAGGATCTGAATAGGCATTTTCAAAGAAAATATACAAATGATCAACAAGCACATGAAAAGATGCTTGACATCTGTTGACATAATAGGAAATACATATTTGTTCTCTGCCTCTGGTTCCTGAAACAGAGCTCCTAAACCCCTGTGATTTCCTGAGTGACAGGGGTGCTAGAAGCATCTTTTGTTCTAATATTTGGTCTTTGAATCTGGTTCTTGACATAGAGTTCCTAAATGTTTTGAAATTTCCTGGGTAATAGAACTGTCTTTTGTTCTAGTAAAGTGACTCTTGGTGAGCTCCTCAATGGAGGCTTATCACCAGAAAAACCAAGCCATGATTAGATGCTTGGAACTTTCAGCCCCACCCCCCAGCCCCCCATCCTCCAGAGAAGGGAGAGAAGCTGGAGACTGACTTAGTAATTAACTGATCATACCTACATGATGAAGCCTCCATGAAAATCTCTAAAGATGGCGTTCAGGGAGCTTCTGGTTTGGAACATATCCATGTGCTGGAAGGGTACCTCAACTCCAACAGAAGCTCTTGTGTTTAGGACCTTTCCCTTTGGGACCTCACCCTATGTATCTCTTCATCTGGCTATTCATTTGTATCCTTTATAATATCCTTTAATAAACCAGTAAACATAAGGAAATGTGTCCCGGACTTTTGCGAGCCATTATAGCAAATTATTGAATCTGAGGAGGGGGTTGTAGGAACCGCTGACTTATAGCCAGTTAGTCAGAAGTCTGGAAGGCCCAGACTTGTGATTGGCATCTAAGGTGAGGGCAGTCTTGTAGGACTGAGCCCTTAACCTGTAGGGTCTGCTCTAACTCCAGGAAGTCAGTGCCAGAATTAAGCTAAATTGTAGGACACCTAGTTGATGTCTGGGGAGAACCGAAGAATTGGTTGGTGGGAAAAATTCCCATACGTTTGGTGTCAGAAGTGTGTGATTATATAGAAATAAGTTTTTTTCCTTTTAACGTCATTATTCATTAGGGAAATGTTAATCAAAACCGCAATGAGAAACCATTTCACACCCACTAGGATAGCTATAATAAAAAAGACAAGTAGTACTAACAAGTGTTGGCAACTATGTGTAGAAATTGGAACTCTCATATATTGGACATGTAAAGTCATGCTACTTTAAGAGTTCCTTAAAATTTTAAACATAAAGTTAAATATGGCCCAGCAATTCCACTCTTGGGTATATATTCATGAGAAATAAAAACATACATCCACACAAAAACTTACACATGAATATGCACAGCAACATTATTAATAATAGCCAAATAGTAGAAACAACCAAGTGTCTATCAATTGATGACGGATACATAAAATGCAGTATATTCATACAATGGAATATTATTCAGTCATAAAAAGAAATGAGGCACTTATACAGGCTACAATGTGAATTAACCTTGAAAACATATGGGTAAGTAACTGAAGCCAGTCACGAAGACCACTATTATAGGATTCCATTGATACGAAAGTCCAGAATAGGAAATTTATAGAAGCAGACAGTACAGTAGTGGTAGCTTAGGGCTGGGGTGGGGGGTGGAAAATGAGAAGTGACTGCTAATGGGTAGGGGTTTCCTTTTGGGGAGATGAAAATTTTTTAAAACTTAAGATTATAGTAATGGATGAACTGTGAAAATATTAAAACCACTGAATTGCGCACTTTTCTTTTTTGATATGGGGTCTCACTCTGTTGCCCAGACTGGAGTGCAGTGGCCTGATCATAGCTTACTTGCAACCTCCAACTCCCGGGCTCAAGTGAACCTCCCTTAGCCTCCTAAGCAGCTAAGACTACAGGCATGTGCTCCCACGCCCAGCTATTTTTTTGTTTGTTTTTTGTAGAGACTGTGTCTCACTATGTTGCCCAGGCTGGTCTCAAACTCCTGGCCTCAAGAGATCCTCCCACTTTTGCTTCCCAAACTACTGCGTTAACAGGTGTGAACAACCACACCTGGCGCTGAATTTTACAATTTAAATGGGTAACTTTTACAGTATGTGATTTATATCGCAATAAAGATGCTAAAAAAAAGTCACCGATTTTGTCAAGAACCATTGAAAAGTGGAAGTGAGAATCAGACTAGAATGGGTTGATTAGTGAGTAGAAGGCAAGGAGGATTGGCAGAGAGGGGAAACAGAGATATGGGGCAGTAACTGACAGGGGACAGGGGAAAGGAAAAGCTGTGGTGGTGGCTTTATAATGGTGTAGAGTTTGACTATATATGAAATGAAACGATCCAGTAAAGAGTGTTAGATAATGCAGCGGAGAGAAGGGATGACCAAAGGAGCAAAGTTCTTGAGCAGGCAGGAAGGGAGGAGATTCAATCTACATGTGTAAATACTGGCCTTTGATAGGATGAGGCACATTTCCTTAGTTGGAAAAAGACAGAAGAAAATGGATACAGATGCAGGTAGATTTTAGATTTGTTAGCAGAAAAAAAGACTGTTCCCATTTAATGGTTTCAGTCAACAAATATTTATTGAGCCTACTATGTACCAGGCACTGTTCTAGTGCTCAGAATATATGTGATATATGTGAACAAAAAAGACAAAATCCCTGCCCTTTTACAGGGGTTGTAGTCCTTCAGAGTAGTAGGACTGTCAGACATTGCTAAGAGATTGCTGGAAGTTTGAGATAATTTTTAAATGAAACCACTTTTTCTGATGGTGTGACTTTTTCCATCTATGGTCAATGTGCTGGCACATGTGTGGGTAGGAAGAATTGTCTAGTTCATCAAGATTTGGGGTTTTGCAAGGTAGTACCATAAAGTGAAGGAGAGACATGGGAATTATCTTTTTAAGGATGTGATTATAATGTTGGACCATGAACTCTAAGTTGGCTAAGAAAGAAAGAACAGACTTGAGTTGTAAATCAATGTGGTCTAAATGTAATTAAAGAATTGTAGGTGGGAGTATTTGGGCACAAAATCTAGGGCAGAATGTTGTAGTCTGAGAGTAGGATGCTTGTGTACAAGATTCTGGAGCTGATGCAAATTTTGATAACAAGGTCTAGGTGAGAGCGAAGAAGTGAGTGCTTCAGAACCAGAAAATGGCAATGCTCACACTTAAGTCCCCAAGGAAAAAAAATTTTAGAGAATTCTCTTTATCATTCATCAGTATTTTTCACATTGCAATTTATGATCCATTAGTGGGTAATGAAATCAATGTATGAATTATGACTGGCATTTTTTAAAAAAGGAAACAGAATAGGGTACATGAGGTAAGGCTAAGTATTGTTTCAGATATATACACATGTGTATGTGTATATATATATGGAATGTACATATATATGTACAATGTACATATATATATGGAATCCTAATCATGGTGAAAAAAATTTTTCTTGAAAGCTACTGCCCTTTAACAATTATGAAATAAACTGATGGGATCCCTTTAAAATCCAAATGCTTTATAAACAGTGTTACTACTTCTCCTTCCATGCTATCTAACTCAACTTTTCTTGATGAGCCAAAATTTTCCTTCACAGACCTACACTCTTTGGGAGCACTGCTTATCTTTACCATTCTGTCATGCTTTACTCTGATTAATGGCACATATTCCAAATATTTTGCCTGAGTAGACTTTTAGTATGTAATTATGACATTTACCTGGTTCTTTTGTTTGTTGTTAAATTTACATTACCTGGTTCTTTTGTTGTTAAATTTACACTAAAAAAATGATCTGATGACTTTTATTGTAATCTTGTTCCCCCAGAGTTCCAAAAAAAGATTATCTTTCATGTAATTATAAATTATCTGGATATAAGTTCACCAAAGGTAAGACTATGAAAACTTTGGAGAATAAGGCAAAAACCATTAGTCTCATTAATGTGTCATCTGCAATACATTTTTAGTCACAGTTAGTATAATTTTTTACTTTTGTCAGACAGAATGAAAATATTTTCAGGGAAGTAGAGAAGAGGATTAGCTGACTAATAGCTAGATATAAAACATCAAGCTAGACACTTCACCCACATCAGTTATTCCTACATGTCAGAAAGCTATAGCACTTAGCATGAATAACATCTTATGGTTTTGACTCTTAATTGAAAGTGATTATTTCTGAAAGATCAGAATTGCAAATATATTTTAAAGCATAGTCACATCAGAGAATATTTGATACACTGCAAATAAAAGGTTATCATTAACACTTGTCATTTTAAGAGAATTACCAGGAGTGACTAACATGAGAACAACATGGCAAACTGCTTTCTTTCATCATTTCTCTTAAAATTCTTGAAAGATCCCAATACAGAAGATTTTAAAGTTTGGCAAATGTAATAAGCATAGCAAATATCAGAAGAGGGCCACCATATCTACTTCCTCAACTGTATTTAAAAAATAGCCATAGCCATAGCTCAAAACGTGCTTAGAAGAAGATTTTTAATTATAAAAATATAAATATACTCTAATGACCTTTAATAGTTCAGTAATATTACTTATACAAATTATTTTAGTTTGTTTTACTATATGCAGGCAGTATTTAAGAAGGAAACAGATGTTAAATTATGAGAAATACCCAAATCATTATCAGAATTAGTGTATTAGCACAGAGAACATCTCAGTACTGAGCATGATCATTTCTTATGCTCTAAATTAGCACTGATTTCTTTAAATTTCATAAGGAGGCCAAGTCAAAGGAGAGTCCTTAGCATTTCCTTTACCTATAGCGTTGCAGGAACTAATTATTATATATGGGTCCTTGTCACTTATAGATATTAAAGGCTATTACTTATACATTAATAGATATCTCAGATATTCAGAAATCACTTTAACTTAATATTTTTAAAATTTTTTTAGAGACAGGGTCTCACTGTGTTGCCCAGGCTGGGGTGCAGTGGCCCAATCATAGCTCATTGCAACCTCAAACCCCTGGGCTCATAACTTGTAATTTAAACATTGTGATTTCTTCATGTTACCACAAAAATAAAAATGTATATATGAATAATAATTATGGATCACTATTGAAAGGTGGCCTTGCTAATAACCTACCTAACAGAGGAAAATCAACTATCAAACAGAAAATAATAAGAGAAATAAACTCACAGCACATAATTGCCCCGTGAAGAGAAAACTCACAGTACAACTGTCCTTTGTTTTGTTTAATTAAACACCTATGGCCTAACTTGTTATCTCTAAGAGTTTTGTCTCCTCAGCCTTAAAGAGCCCCAAGCAGACAGTAGGGATGTGAATTCCCTGCTCCAGCTCTCTGCCTTAGTTACTGCCAAAAAAGCAGATTTCAAGGATTCAGATAACCCAGCCTCACAGAGAAAAGAAAAAACTAAAGAGCACCTCCAACAGCTTTGCCACCACTTCTATTATCAATCTGCTAAGTGAGCAGGAAAAAAAGCCATTTTTACCCTTTAAAACTCCAAGCAGCTTTTCCTTACCAACCCAGGATTTCTACTCCTTCACTGGTGTGCCATGGCCACTCGCTCCATCTCTTTCTCTCTCTCTTGCTATCTCTCTCATTCTTTCTTTCTCAGAGAAATAAATAAACTTTTACTTCAGTCTATCCTAATCACTGTGGGATAAATCTTTCTCCCCCCATGTAAAAATTTCACACCCTTTCAACTATTGATTTTGGCGACTGAACACATATAGTTGCACACTGAGAGAGACCTAAAATTTCTGTCAACTGGCTGGGCATGGTAGCTCATGCTTGTAATCCTAGCATTTTGGGAGGCCAAGGCAAGAGGATAACTTGAGGCCAGGAGTTCAAGACCAGTCTGAGCAACATAGCAAGAGTCTGTCTCTGCTTAAAAAAAAAAAAAAAAAGGAAAAATTAACCAGGCATGGTGGCATGCGCCTGTAGTCCCAGGTACTTGGGAGGCTGAGGCAGGAGGATCACTTGAGCCCAGGAATTTGAGGCTGCTGTGAGGTACTATGATGCTACAGCACTCCACCCTGGGAGACAGAATGAGACTCTATGTCAAAACAAACAAAAAACAAAACCAAAAAACCCCCCACAAACTCAAAACAAACCAACAAGTATTCTACAAACTTATTATTTAATTGCTATTCAACTAGTTTGTTGGAGGCTGGGTGGGGTGGCTCATGCCCATAATCCTAGCACTCTGGGAGGCCAAGGCAGGAGGATTGATTGAGGTCAGGAGTTCAAGACCAGCCTGAGCGGAGACCTGTCTCTACTAAAAATAGAAAAAAATTATCCAGGTGAATAAAAATAAAAAAATAAAATTAGCCAGGTGTGGTGGCACACACTTTTAGTCCCAGCTACCCAGGAGGCTAAGGCAAGAGGATCACTTGAGCCCAGGACTTTGAGGTTGCAGTGAGCTATGATGATGCCATGGCACTCTGGCTCAGGCAACAGATTGAGATTCTGTCTATTAAAAAAAAAAAAAATTCCACTTCTATAGTTCTATTTCAAATAAGGTTTTTAATTTCCAAGATGAGACAAAGGCAGTTTAAAAATATAAACTAAGACTTCAGATCTAAACAAATGTTTTCACATAATTGAGTTAAGTAGAAACAAACTCTATGTATTTTTTGTAAGTAATTTAGGAATACTCTGCCTTATGTGCTAGGTATATCTTAAACATTGAATGTATATTTATTTTGATCAATGTAATTAATCCTTGCAGTGAATCCAACAGAAAAGAATCCTTCAGATTTTGTATAGCTTCTTTTCTTAAAGAGACGCACCTATATCATAAACTTCATATAATATTTCTGCCAACTAGTTATGAAATTTTATATTTTAAACAAGAGTACTATTTCCTACCTCTTTAAAAACATTTATTTACAAGAGCTTATTATTCTATTCTCCATGCTATGGGTTGACATCAATCCAATGAATTCATATTTTCTATTAGAGAAAAGGAGTCAGATTGGAATTAAATACGAAAGCTGGCTTTGTTTCAGCACTGGATGTTGCCATCTTGTTATAAAGCAGAAACCATAATAGATTAATATAGCATAAAAACATTTAATTTGTATTTATTTTCAAATGTTAGGGGTGGATAAGTTCTGTTAGATGGACAGGATAATATTTTAGTTAGATCTTTTTCTAAGATGACTTGTTAGTATCTTCTACATGCATTTTAAGACAATATACATTTTAAGACTGCAAACTGATTTCTTGTTATAAACCAAGCGAGGAAGCATTTTCATCACAATACCAAACCTACACAAATCACTAAAGACATTATTAGTTAAATTAGAGGTTTAAAAGTCATCCTTCCTGACACTGTCAATGTGGGCGTCTGCACAGCACCCACAGCTGTGTTTCAGTAGTCTTGGCATAGCATTACTAAGGTAATAAAAATTCTTGAAGGTGGGAAGTTTCCATCAATTAACTTTGAGAGAGACTCGTCTGGAGCAGCCTCATCTCAGCCCACATAGTATGATGATGCTATCTACTCAGTATGCCCTTGCTAAGATGACAGCAGTTAAATGTTGAATTTCTGATCATCCTCCCACCCCAGTTAATCATATGTATTCTAAATGTAGAATAACACATTAAACTAAAAATAAAAGGCAAATTCTCCACTTGACTTAGTATTCTTTTTCTCAGTGGACTAAATGGAGTTATAATCGGGGATAAATTTTTTCCTCTTTAAGCTATTTTCTTTCTTTCTATGGCAACCTCTAGGAATGCCACCTGGAGTCAACTGATTGCAATGCCCACACATCACAGATTCTCTTCATTAGCTTTTCTAAACCTAAATAATGTAACCTCCTAAGTGACTAGTTCCTGAGATTCTGGGTTTGGGGTTCTCACAAAAGAAATCTCATTCTGCTGCTATCAGTATAATCCTATACTTCTGCTATCAGTATAATCTTACCAACCATTTGATCACACTGACCAGGCTGACATCCAAGCCAAACCAAACAGTATCCTAAATTTCTGTTACAAATTTACCAAAGATCAAACTACCCCTAGTGCCACAAGATCACAAAAAGAAGAGAGCTGAGCAGTAACTATCTTCCTTGTCATCCTTCTTCCATGACCAGAAGGAATTAAGTAACACATCTTTACTGAAACAGCTCTTGTCAGTATCACCAATGTTATCTTCCCGTTGCTACATCCTATAGTCTATCCTCAGGTCCACTTCACTCAGGAACGTTTAACTACTAATCATTCCCTCTTCTTTGATCAGCTTTCTTCTCTAGACTTCTATAACATCATACTCTCCTATATTACTCACAGGGTTCTGTCTTCTCAGTCTCCTTTGATGGTTTTTCCTCTTCTCCCTGCACTTCTGAATCTTCTCATTATATTGTAAGTCTTTTCTTTTACTTTTTGCATAGCCTTTATCAATTTCTAACACACTACAGATATTTCGTATTTATTATGTTTACTGTTTATGTCTCCACTTCGCCTCCATTAGACTATAGATGTTTTGTCTGCTTTGGTACTGACGCCTAGTGCCCAGCTCAGTGCTTGGCACATAATGCTCCATAGATATTTGCTGAAGGAATAAACTACTGTTTTTCTGATTTATATATGCTTAAGCCATTCTCTAACTCCTTAGAATGAATGTTCCTTAAAAGCAGAAAAATCAATATATTTATGAAAGAGTATAACATAATGTTGAGTTGTTACATATAGGCTATGAAATTTGGGCTAGTACCAGGAAACGGGTGATAACTGTTAGTAAACAGGAATTACAGTCATATTTACACTTTTGTTGTTAACTCAAATAATTAGTTTACGCTGAGGCCTCATTTCTATTAGAATCTTTAGTCCTTCTCACTAAGAGATAATATAGTTAAATTTCAAAAGTATGTATAGTTTTTTAATGGGGACTCAGTTGCAACCAATATTTAGAAATGGTTGACAATTCTTAAGAAAGCAAGGGCCTTCCTAAAGTGATATGTAATTATTCTTTGAAACACAAATAGAAATAGAACTCTGATTCTAATAACACATATTACTATTTCTAGATATTAATTTATGTCATAAGCTGTGACATATGCATGTTGAATGTTGATGTAACAAAATTATGTCATATCTTGTTTTCAGGAAAAGTAGCTGCAATATTTGGAGCTTTTACTATGTGACAGCTAATGTGCTAAATTCTTTATATCCTTTATCTCTTTTAATTCTCACAATAAAACTGTGAAATAAGGATGCATCTGAAATTCTGTATTTATTGCCCAGGCCCAGGTGCAGTGGCCCAATCATAGCTCATTGCAATCTCAAACCTCTGGGCTCATAACTTGTAATTTAAACACTGTGATTTCTTCATGTTACCACAGAAATAAAAATGTATATATATGAAGAATAATTATGAGTCCATACAAAGCGAAGAACTATTTTTCCTAGATCTGCAAAAACCGGCAGTATTTTAATGGGGATTGCATTGAATCTGTAGATCACTTTGGGTATTATAGACATTTTAACAATGTTGATTCTGCCGATCCATGAGCATGACATGCTTTTCCATCTGTTTACATCCTCTGTAATTTCCTTCCTCAGTGTTTCATAATTCTTCCTGTCCTTTTTTTTTTTGTTGTTGTTGGAGGTTTTTTATTGCTGCTACAATTTCGATACTTGATATTGGTCTGTTCAGGAATTCTCTTTCTTCCTGATTGAGCCCAGGGAGGCTGTGTGCTTCTAAGAATTTGTCCATTTCCTCCATATTTTCAAGTTTATGTGCACAGAGATTTTTGTAGTATTCTGAGATGGTATTTTGTATTTCCGTGGTATCAGTTGTGATTTCTCCTTTTCCCATTTCTGCATTTCTCAATGCTTACTAGAGTCCTTTCTTTTCTGCTTCTGGTTAATCTAGCAAAAGGCCTGTCAATTTTATCTTTTCAAAAAATCAACTTTTTGTTTCATTAATCTCCTGTACAATTCTTTTGTTATCAATTTCATTTAGCTCTGTTCTTGATCTTGGCTACTTCTTTTCTTCTGCTGAGTTTGGGATTGGTTTGGTCTTCCTTTTCCAGTTCCTTGAGATGATTCATTAAATTATTGTGCAGGGAACTTGGAGGAAGGGAGAGCGGGGAAGCGGGTGCGGCAGGCCCACGAGGTGGTCAGCTGCTCCTCCCCGTGGGGCCAGGTCCCTAAGATAGGGGTCACCACAGAGGATAAGAAAATTGATAGGAAATAGAATAAAAGAATACACAGAGACTAAGGTATAGTTTATAGTTTTATATAAAAAGATCAGAATAATCATAGCGGGGGACTTAGGCAACTAGATCATTGTCTCTGTGCATGATCTAGCAATATGGCTAGATTCACACAGGTTTTTATAATCACAGGTCTCAATTATTAGTTGTCAGGCATACACATTTGCTAGGGGAACAGGATTACACAGGTAGTGGACTAGGGTCAAAAGTCCTCTCAAGGGGCTACTAATAAGTCTTTATCTAGGTGAACAAACAGGTACAAAGTCTTTCAGGGACTAGCTTCTAAGTTCTAAGAGGTAGTCATCAATTAACGGAAGTATAACAAAAGAGGTATAGTGACTCTGTATTTCTTTGATGTAGTTATTGTGGACTTAGTCAGGAGTGAACAGGAAGCCTGAATTTCTACAAACAGGTTGTTTATGACAGAGAGGCATGTCTCAGAGCAAAGTACACTCATTGTCTCCGGCTCTCATCCTGCAGACTAGATATTTACCATGTCTTCCCTTTGAAGACACAGAAAAGCCCACAGTGAGATAACCAGGGAGTCCCTTGGATTGCTTCCCTACTGGAGATTTGAGAGCTCTCCCATGATAACAGCCTCTGATAAGTGATCCATTGAGTTCACACATTCTTTCAGAGCAAAACCCTGCAAACTCCTGTTTCTGTCTTTAATGTAGCAATATTGGGCGATACAATAAAATAATGATCTTATGAGCCACATTTCATTAATTCCTCAATCATATTTCCCAACGCTTATTCCCTTCAGAATTACGGACATCATTAAATGTAACCAACACACACATTTCAGTTCTTAAAATACAGCATGCTGGGTCCTTACAAGAGGCTTTCAGTAGAACTTTCATGTCCCTGACAGGGCCCAGGTAACCAGTTTAATTAATAGATATACTAGTCTCCTCAAACAACTCTTGTTCAAATTCCAGTCTGGCAAATAAACCTCTAAATAAATTTCTGTTTTGCCCTAGGCCTTGTCTTATCTTTGTAAATTTTCAATTTCACCCCCATCCCACAAGGACCAGAGGCCAGATCAAGGGTCTATACTGTCCTGGGATTCATTAACCATAGTTTGTCCCACAGGCCAGAGAGATGCTCATTTAATATGGGGTGCATTTGAACACAAACTTTGCAAGAAAGTACTAGGTTGCAAAGGCAGGGATTGAATTTCTAGAATGGAGTAAAAGTTGAGGATATTCGCTGCTAAGAGGGCACAATTGTTCAACCACTTGACGTTTTAACCTAGGTCTCCTTAAATTCTTCCTATGAAAAATTGGCCCCAGTGCTTCTCAATCAAGTTTTTAATGGGGAGGTATGATAGTATAGCCACTCTGAAAGGCACTTTAAATTGTTAAACAAGCTTAAATCTTTAATTACTCTTTGCTTCAAGAGGAATTCTGTTTTTGTTAATTTACCTATGAAAATAAATAGTCAGACATTTGGATCCACTTTGGGCCCCACTCTGTTTTCTGTCTGCACTGTCTGCATGGATGATCTCTTCCACGTCTTCTAGTAACCCGCCCCCCCTACATGCTGAGGAATAGCTGGTGTACATCTCCAACCTTGACACACACCTAGAACTCTAAATTTGTCATTTCCACTTGAAGTCTAACAAGGACCACAAACAAAACATGATCAAAACAGTATTCTTAATATCACTCTGAAAACTTGTCCCCTCCACCCCAGTTGTTTTCCTTCTTAGTGAAAAGGCCACTACCCTCTTAACTGCTCAAGTTAAAAACCTTCTGTCCCATGTCAATTCCCTTAGCAAGTCCTGTCCACCAAGACTTCAAAATATATCCAGAATCTATCACCCTATCTTTGTATTACCACACACGTCTAAACAATCTCTCACCTGGACTTCTGCAAATCCTGGTACTAGTCTGTCAGCTTCCATCTTACCCCTCACTACCAACCACCAACTTAATAGCCAAAGGAAATCAGTTTGTTTCACTCTCTTGATTAAATTTCCATCTGTGGTTAGGACTGCCATGGTCCTTATGATAGAGTAATAAGAACATGGAATATGGAAACTACTCGGCAAAAAAAAAAATTCTCCTTGTTTTGGTAAGTAGGCTTTTGAGTTCTCATGTGGTACCTGCCTAGCCTAGTGGTCTAAGAGGTAAGCCCACAACTTTGGGCCCCTTTGACCTGCCAGACTGCTTGTTTTGCAAAGGATTCACTGACCAATTCATATGTACCTTTGTGAGAACTATGGAGGCAATGAGGAGCTATGTCTACCCACTCTTCTGTATCTTTGATTTCATGTATCTCTTGCCCTGCTTCTTTTCTCCTTCAGTCATGAACCTACGTGAACTCCTTCTAAATCATCATGCTCGCTAGTATCCAGCCCAGACCATGGTGTTCTGTGTTCTGACATCTAAAAGAGTTAATGAACTCTTTCTTATGTTACATGAGAATCTGACTTTCAGTTGACTTACTGGCTATGTTACCCTGACAAGCAGATAGCTCTAAAATATTGATCATATTGCTGGTGCGAAAGTTGTCAGTGCCAAAATGCCATCACTTTTGTGTCAAAACTAAATGGATCCTGGAGGTCACTGAAGGGAGAGGCCTCATGCATATTTGCCTGATGACAGAAACAATCACAAGAGACTCTGTCAAAACCACAACCTGGAAGTTAAGGCCATTTCTATGAGGACATCTTTCCGGTAACAGCCAGTCCTAACCATAACTTTGCCAGAATCCTTACTAAACCACAACCTTGCAGTCAGGTCACCTCTATGAAGACCATCTCCTAGCAATGGTTGGTACACGTTACCATGTGGGATAAGCCCCTATAATCAATGAACTTTTATTTCAAAACAACCTTCATGAACTTTTCTTTTATGTCTTTCAAAGTGTCCCCTTGCCTCACCTACCTGAATATGGCTATGATCTGTCATAGCACGAATATCTCAGGTTATAATCTCCAGTGTATTACCAAATCAACTCACTTATTTGGAAAGCCTCTCTCTTTTTATTTTAGGTTGACACTGGGCAGCATTGCATGTGATGAAAATTACCCCTTGTTGTCATGCTGTCTGAACTGGAAGAAACTATAATGAATCATAACTACTTAATGGGGATTCCATGATTTGGGCTTCCCTGAGTGTGTAGAAATTATAACAGGGTATGCTTCTTGCAGGATCCTGGAATATAAATATGTGGAGGGGATAAACATAAATTAGCTCCTATGGGGCAGTTAAACTCTCTTACCCTACAGCATCTCTTCTACTTTCCTCTTGTAGATTTTTGTCTCTGTACACCTGGAACTGTTCCTAAGAAAAGATGGCTTGTCACTGGCCCTACTCTCCTATGCTGGGCTGCTATAAAGGCTCCCATCAAATGAGAAATGCCTGATTCTGCCCTGCTGGTGAGCTATGTTTTCTTTTCCTATATTCTCTGAGTCAGTTTGAGCAAAGTATGGCTTTTGATAGTCTTACAAGTTTGTTTAATTAAACCAAATAAGATTCCCTGATAGGGAGTAACACAGGCTATTTTCTTACCACTCTTAGAATAAAAATCCAAATGTCTTGACTAGCTACAAAGCCTCCCATGGGTAGACTCCTGCCTGTGTCCTGGGCTTCCTGATGATGACAGTTTTCCCCTTGCCTACAAAGTCTGGCCACACTGGCCTTCCTTCTGCTTCCAGAACACACGAAGAGCCCAGTATACGCTTAAGGCCCTTTCATTAGCTGTTCCCTGAGCCATTAATATTCCTCCACCTAATCTTTATAAGGATGGCCTTTTTTATCATTCAGATCACCTTTCTGCCAAGGCCTTCTCAACCATTCACTATCCTAGCTGTCTATTCCAATTCTATGCATAGAACTTATCACTGTGTGATATTTTCTTCTTTATTTTGTTTTCTATTTCCCTTCACTGGAGTATAAGCCCCATAAAAACAGAGACCTTGTCTTATTTGCTGCTGTAACCCCATTGCCTAATACAGTAGGAACTAAATAAAATATTTGTAGGAGGGAAGAAAGGAAAAGTGGGAAGGAGGGAGGCAAGGAGGGAAAAAAGGGAGATTGGATTAAAGACATGCACAGTAGTTTATTGTCATGGAAATGTATGAAGTTTTGCTCACCTAAATGTCTAACAATGGGATGAATGTGAAACAGTGTATATTAGAATCACTTGCCATCATGAGAAGTGAAATTAACTCATATGGTGAATAGACTCTTGACTCTCTCCACACACCTGTTTCTCCCATAGTCTTTACTATCTCAGAACAGAATCTGAAATTTGCCATTCCCTCGGGCCTCCTCTCCTTCTGACAGGATTATTATTCATTCAGTTGTTCAGCCTTAAAATATAGAAATTAACCTCGATTGTTCCCTTTTCCTTGTGTACATCTTATTTATCAGCAAGTATTATGGTATTTCTCTGTCAGTTTGGCAATAGCCTGCAAGCTGGTTTCCCTGTGTCCTCGCTCAGCCTATTGGAGTCACTGCTCCCACAGGAGCCATTGTGAACTTTTAAAAAAGTGGACCAACCTACCCCACCTCTTTACTCACAACCACCAAAGGTTTTCCAATTATACTGAATTCAATCTAAATTCCTTACTCAACTAAAATGACTTGGCCCACGCCTGCCTCCCTAACCCCCTCTCTTCAGCCCCCTGCTCTAGTCACAGCAGCCTTCCTGTATGCCTGGAACACACCAAGCTCCTTGCTGCCTCCTAACTGATGTCCCTTTTGTCGGGAAACTCATGCTCCTGATTTTCACTTGGCTAACTCCCTGTTATATCTCTGATTAATGTTCTCTAAGACAGTGATGTCCTTTCTGGTTACCACCACACACACACGAATAAGTCCACCTGTCAGTCTCTGTCTCCTCATCCTGTGTTTCTTCTTAGCACCTTCCTTTGCCTGAAAGTGTTTTATTTGGTTACTTGATTGCCTGTCCCATCTCTGAAGGCAGGGCCCCTGTGGCCCTTGTCCAAAACGTAGGATGAAAGGTGTTCAGTTAATATAAGCTGAATGAATTTTAATATATAAAAATATTAACATATTTAATGTATATATTCTTCAATATTATATTCTTCAAATATATAGTCTTCAATTCTTCCCTTTCCTTAATCTTGCACATCTAATCTTATCAGAAAGTTTTGTAAGTTCTATCTCCAAAATATGTTCTCAGTTTCCCTCTGCTTGTCAGATACCCTTATTGAGAACCTTAGTCTAAGCCAACACTGTCTCTCACCTGAACGAGTGCAGGGGTCTCTGCACTTGGCTCTGTTTCCACCCTTGTCACCCTTCCATTCATTGCTCACATAAGATGAGAATGACTTCCACGCTCCTTGCAGAGGTGACAAAGCTTTCAAGGGTTGCACTCACCTGTCTTTTCTGCTTCACCTTGAAGCACTCTCCCTCTCATTCTGTGTACACTGGACACACTGGCCTTCTTTAATTTCTCCTCACATGTATGGAGCTCAAACCAAAATTGGGATTCTCTTTTATACTTTCCCCTATTCATGAAATGTTCTTCCCCTAGTTCTTTTAATGTCTGGCTTCCTCTTACCTTTCAAGTCTCTGCATGAATACTTCCTCCAACGAGATACACTCTGACCACCCTTCTACAAATTATATCCCTCTTCTTGCTATATGCACTAGCAAAATTCCTTGTTTATTTCCTGCATGAAATATATTTTAATTGAATAATTGTTTATGTAACAGAAAATGATATAGAATAGGAGTTAAGAGTATAGCCTCTAGAAAGACTGTTTCAAATCCCAACTCCGTTTCACTATTCACTGGCTATGTAATCTTGGACTAGGCACCTAACATTTCTGTGCTTTAGTTTACTCAATGTAAAATAGATAATATTATTAATAACAACACTTACTTTACAAGATTGTTTTAAGAATTAAATGAGTTAATATATGTGCAAGTTATAAAACAGTGCCTGGTTTTCAGTGAATGCTCTGTAAGAGTTGATTATTACTCAAGGTCTGTCATCCTCATTATATTGTAAACTCCTGACAACAATAAACATATCAAATCTTGCTCACCATTTCATTCTCAGCATCAAGCACAGGTTCCGACATAAGTATTCAGTAAATACTTACTAAAGTAACAAGTTACAAAAGGCTATTTAATAACTTGGAAATAATTAGCAATATATTACCAAGTTAAAAAGGCAGGTCATAAAACTATGTACAATGCAATCATTGTTTTATTAAAACATGTCAAAAGACAAACATCATGTTATCTGGGTAGTGGAGTTATTTTTTATTTTTAATATTTTAATTTGACCTATCTATATTATCCATAATTTACATATGTAAATTATTATTAGAAGAGTTAAGGCTTTACAACTATTTATCAAAGATGTATATACACTTGATTGTATAAGAATCAATAACAAATCTGCCTGAAATAAGAATTCGTACTGTCACTGATGACAGCACAGTTTCACCACAGTAGTATCCACTCAGAAAACATAATGGAAAAAAATTCCACTCAAAATAACAATCAGAAAAATTTGATATTTAAATAAGCCCTAATGTGTAGGATTTTTTTTTTTACAGAGAAATAAGTGCAACTAAATAAGTGAAAACATTCCCTATTCTAAAAGGAAAGTCTGTCAATTGTAAATTTCTCAATTCTTCTCTAATGTAAGAGTATAATGGAAAGTGAATCAAAATCTCTTTTCTAAAATTTGACGTCTACTGTAAAGTGTATTTGGCAAGATAAAGAGACAAAATTAGCCAATGATATTTCACAAGCCAATCATTGTATTTTTTGCCATTAAATATTTCAAAATTAAAATAATTGAAGAAGCGTACTCTTAGTAGATGAAATAAAAAGGAAAGAAGCAGAAATATACATATACATGTGTAGGATGTGGTAAGGAAGATACTTAGATCCAATGTAGATACCTGTTGGACTCAGGGGTGCAAAAATTCCAATACCACAAATCCTGCCCTACTCCATTGGGGATAAGGATTAAAGCATAAATTAGGACAACTTGATGTATTACAGTGGTTAAGAGTATGGGCTCAGAGATTAGACTGCCTGATTTCAAACTCTGGCCCTAATATGAAGAAGCTTTATAACTTTAAACGATGTGCTTCCCTCTCCACGTGCATTAGCTATCCTCATCTGTGAAACAAGGATACTACTAATACCTGCAGGAAAGGACTATTGTGTGAAATCAGACTAAAGAGCTTGGAAGAATATCTGACATATAGAAAAGCTTCAATAAGCATTAGCAATTATTAAAATTAAATGTTAGTAGCAAAACCTTAAAATATCTTGAAAAAATACAAGCATATGTTTCTGATGGAGATATTAGGAGAATGTCCCAATTCAATAAAGAACACAGAAGAATAAAAGCACTTTCTATTCTTTGGATGAAACATTTCTCTTAAATTGCTCTCCACCTCCCTGGATATTTATGATGTAGATTGTCACTTCAGAATTTACCAGATTTGTTTTGGGTTTCTCTCTCTCTCTCTCTCTCTCCCTCTCTCTCTCTCTCTCTCTCTCTCTCTCTCTTTTTTTTTTTTTTTCTGTCTTTCTATCAAATCTCTTGGTCTAAAGAAAAAGTACAATTTCTATGGAGGGACCAGGCTCTAGGCCCGTATAATCAAAGCTTTGCAGCTCTATCTTCTCTTCTCCACCCACACAACTCCCTTGCCCTGTCCTTCCTGGCTCAGATATTTGATCTTGGACCACAGCTGACAGAGTGGTCAGAGCAGGGACAACTGACGGGAAGTTCCAATAAGCCTGTCCTTGCAGTAACATCAGCATGCAGGGATCTCCTCTCCCCGAAATTCCAGCAGCCGTTGTTATCCCAAACAAAAGCTCTGGTCCTGTGACATCTTCTATTTGATTTGTGTCTCTCCAGTCATCCCAACCGCTTTCTCATTCAGTTGCTCATTTACTCACTCATCACCACCACTCAGTCATTCAATTGTTGATAGTTTTTTATGCACCAGGCCCTGCCTTAGCTGCTAGGTAGAAGACAGTGACCCTCTCTACCCCAGGCACCTCCGTCTCCTGGATTCACCACCATGGAGCTGACATGAGGCTGACGGAGTCAGTCTCTGATGAAGCTAGAACAGGAATTGCAAGCATCCGGTCAACTGTGCAGGGCTTTCAAAAGGTTATGGCCAAAGGAATTCCTCAAAAACTGATTCATGTGATTAACTGTACACCTCAGTAAATTCACTGAAAATCATTTAATTGTACACCTAAAATGGAGTGTTGGTTGTACGTAGATACAGTTGGAGTACCATGTCTGTACTCTCTGGACTACTTTGACAGAGTAGGTTTTTGAATGTAACAAGATAAGTCAACTTGAGTGGTAATATATTTTGGGAAATCAGCTCACTACAAATTGTGACTGTAAACATTGCACACAAATTTATTTTTTTATAATTCTGGAAACTGGGGAGTCCAAGATCAAGGTGCAGACAAATTTAGTTTCTGGGGAGAGCTTCCCGACTTGAGATGGCCACCTTGCTGTGTTTTCACATGGCAAGGGCAGGAGGGGGAGCTCTTGTGTGTCACTTCTTATAAGAATAAAGATCACTAATCCTATCAGATTAGGGCCTCATCCCAATGACCTCATTTAACCTTAATTACCTTCTGCTATGGTTTGAGT
>CAUYRT010027175.1:0-21423 GCA_963574885.1 Lepilemur ruficaudatus | reverse complement strand
ACACTCCTTCTATTAAACGCACAATCCAGGAGTACATTGTTGGGAAGAACGTAAATTAGTACAGCCATTATGAAAGACAATGCAGGGGTTTCTCAAAAAATATAACCAAAAAACCTGCCATAAGACCCAGCAATCCCACTTCTGGGTACATATACAGAAGAAATGAAGTCAGTATGCCCAAGAGATGTCTGCACTCCCGTGTTCATTGCGGCATTATTCAGAATAGGCAAGATGTGGACGCAACCTCAGTGTTCATCAATGAAGAATGGATATAGAAAATGTGACATATAAAGAAATACTATTTAGCCTTTAAAAAGAGGAATTCCTTCTTGGCAACAATGTGGATGAACCTGGTGGACATTGTGCTCAGTGTAATACACAACGCACAGAAAAAGAAATACTGTGTGATCTCACCTATATGTGGAACCTAAAAAAGTGAAACGTATAGAGAGTAGATTGGTGGTTACCACAGGCTGAAACTGGGAGGAGGGAATGAGGAGATGTTGGTAAAAGTGTACAAAGTTTCCGTGAGATAGGATGAATAAATTCTACAGATGTACTGTTCTTTTTTTAAATATCCTTTAACGTCTCTTACATAAATGATTATTCAGGGAGTAAGGTCAGTAAAATGGCAGCGTAGGAGCTACAAGCTCACCTTTGTCTACATAAGCAGGCAAAGGACTCAAGTAGACATTGCTCCAAAGAAAATCTACAAAGAAAAAGCAAGCATATGAAAAGATGATCAATGTCTTTACTCTTGAGGGAAATACAAATCAAAACTACAGTGAGATACCACTTCACACTTGCTAGCTGAGGTATTAAAAACAACACAGAAAAAACCAGAGGATGTAGAGAAATTGGAACCCTCATACACTGCTGGTAGGAATGTAAAATGGTGTGCAGCTGCTATGGAAATCAGTTCGGTGGATATTCAGAAAGCTAAATACAGAATTACCATATGACCCAGTAGTTCTACTTCTAAGTATATACCCAAAATAATTGAAATCAAACGTCCACACAAAAACTTGCACACAAAGGTTCATGGCAGCATCATTCACGATAGCTGAAAAGTGTAACTAGCAAAGTGTTCAGATAGGGTGGAGAACCTCTGGCCTTCAGGCCACATGTGGCCCTCCAGATCCCCAAGTACGGCCCCTCAGCCAAATCCAAACTTCACAGAAAAAATCTCTTTATTGCAGGGATTTGTTTTGAAAAATTTAGATTCAATCAAAAGGCTGTACTCAAGAATCCAGAAGGCTGCAGGTTCCCCACTCCCACGTGGGAGGTCTCCACATACAATGGAATATTATTCAGCCATAAAAAGGAATGAAGCTCTAATATGTGCTACAACACAGATGAACTATAAAAATATTATGCTAAGTGAAATGAGCCAGACTGAAAGGAACAAATAATGTATGTTTCCACTTACATGAAATATGTAGAATAGGAAGATTGAGAGGCAGAAAATAGATTTGGGGTATCTAGGAGTTAGGGGAAGACAGGAGGGTAGGGAGTTATTGTTTAATGGGCACAGAGTTTCTCTCCAGTGCACGAAAAGCTTTGGACATACATAGTGTTGATGGTTGCATAAATAGGTGAATGTAATTGATGCCACCAAATCAGACACTTAAAAATAGAGTCGTGAATTTTAGGTTACACATTCTATCATATTTTTAAAATACATTATTCAGCAAAGCAAACTTTAATCAAAATCGTGTGGTAGAGAATACACTGGCTTGGTATTATATTAATACATCAAAGTAAAGCCACTTAATACTTTCCTTAGAGCGTTCCCCACTTCAAATACCTCAACTGAGCTGCACTGCCACCTCTCTGTCCTGTAACTTTACCAGTCTTAATGTAGGGGGCCTATTCTCCCCTAAATTCAGAGCATTTCAGTTCAGCGGTAAATCTTTCCCTTAAACTGTATACTTAAATTCTTTTAGGTACTACTGCCGCCCCCCCAATTTGGAGACATGACAGTGGCCAACATTAGTTGTCTGTAATAACTATTATAATTAGTCACCTATTATGTAATAGCTACCATACACAGAACAATTATAAAAGTATTATATAATAACTACTATGAATACAGTAAGAAATTATTTCAAACATGACAGAGCTTTCCATAGAAGGAAAAAAATGAATGAAACTATCTTTGTCACTATACAGTTTCTCTATAGATGGTTTACTAGGATATCTCCAGACTCTTAATAGCTGTAAACCCCTTCAGACCCCTTCCCTTTTCCGTCACTATTAACTTTTCACTCAGCTCCTTGAGGGTAAGCTCCAAAAGTCTATGGTCTAGTGTAATTCACACTGAAGGTCAAATGCCTGACATAGTGCGGGTGCATAGCATGTCTCTATTAGTTTGCTGGGACTGTCGTAACTCAGCAGCACAGACTGGGTGGATTCAACAACACACGTTTATTTTCTCACAACTCTGGAGAAGAGAAGTCTGAGATGAAGGTGTGGACAGGGTCGGACAGTGTCTTGTTCTCTCTCTGTCTTCACATGCTCTTTCCTCTGTGTGTCTATGTCCTAATCTCCTCTCTAGGATCACAAGTGCTGTCGGATTAAGGTGCAGGTTTACAGCCTCTTTTAAACTTGATACCCCTTTAAAGTCCCCATCTCCACATACTGTACAGTAAGATTACGACTAACTGGGGGTTGGGACATCAACATATGATTATTACAGGGACAAAGTTCAGTCATAACAATGTCCTTATTAAATATTCACTGAAAGAGTGCATTCAAGAACTTGTCTCAATATTTACAAAAGAATCTAACTCAAATGACACTTTTAAAAATGATGATTGTCTAAAACTGATTTATGTGAATAGCTGTACAACTTGATAAATTTACTAATAACCATTTAATTGTATACTTAAAATGGAGTAAAGACATGATATGTAAATTACACTTCAATAAAGACAAAAAAATAAAGTCTATTTTATCTGACATAAGAATGGCTACACCTGCTCACTTTTGATTTCCATTTTCATGGAATATTTTTTCCATCCCTTTACCTTGAGTCCGTGCAAGTTCTTCCTAGTTAGGTGTGTTTCTTGGAGACAGCATATACTTGGCTTATGTTTGTTCATCTATTCAGCCAGTCTGTGTGTTTTAAGTGGGACCTTAACGCTATTCATATTCAGTGTTAGTATTGATGTGTGGGATAATGCGCTTTTCCTCATGTTGAATGATACCTTGTCTTTATTTCCTTCTTGTGCTACTGTATTTATAAGAGCTGTGAGCTTTAACTTCCAGGTATTTTTACACTGGTGGGTATCTGTTGTGCTGTTCTATTTATAATTCAGTTTTGGGTATTTCCTGTAGGGCAGGTCTAATAGTGACACATTCCCTTAGTGTTTGCTTGTCTGGAAAACTCTTTATTTCTCCATCATTTATGAAACTTAGTTTTATATAATACAAAATTCTTAGCTAGCAATTGTTCTGTAAAAGAAAATGGAGCCCCCATTCCTTCTAGCTTGTAAGATCTCTGCTAAGAAGTCTGCTATTAGCCTGATGTTTTCCTTTGTAGGTTAGTTGTTGCTTTTGTCTTTTAGCTTATAGAATTTTCTCCTTCATTTTTACTTTGGTCAAGTCGATGACTATGTGCCTTGGAGATGTCTTATTTGCTATGAATCTTCCCACTATTCAATGACCATCTTGTAATGGTCATTGGAAATCTGTATCTCTGGCAATACCAGGGAGCCTTTCCTTAATAATTCCCTTGAATAGGTTTCCATGCTTTTTGCTTTTTCTTCTTCTGTCTCAGGGATATCTATAATTCATATATTGGCTCATATCCCATAGTCCCATATTTCTCTGAGTGACTGAGTCATTGTTCAGTTTTCTTTCTGCATTTTTGACTCACTGGTTAGTTCGAAAGCCCTGTCTTCAAGCTCTGAGATTCTTCTGCTTGGTTTATCCAGTTGCTGAAGATTTTTGCTGTATTTTGAAGTTCCCCAAATGACTTCTTTGTTCCTTTAAGTTCTATTATATCCTTTATTATGTTGTCTAGTACTTTGGTGACTGTTTGATTTTTTTCATTCATATCCTGAAATACTTTTTTAGCTTCTTCGTGTTGGTTTTCAACTTTCCCTTCAATCCCATCCACCTTATTTGCCATCAATATTCTGAATTCCATTTCTGACATTTTTACAATTTCCTTCTGGTTGGGATCTGTTATGGTAAGTCTGTTGTGATCCTTTGGGGGTGTTGAATTAGCTTGCTTTTTCATGTTGCTAGAGTTCTTTTGCTGGTTTGTTCTCATCTGAGATCTCTTCTCTTAGTTCAGTGGAGATAGGTTTGCAATGCACCTATTATCCTTTACTGGGAACTTTCCTATTTAGTGAGAAGAAGGAGAGGTACTTTAGTGGTTCTTTTGCGTCCTATTTTGGAAGACTGATCTGGTAAGAGAGGGGAAGATGCCCTGAAATCTTGTAATGTAGCTCTTCTACATTGTCCCATTCCCCCAAGATTGTCATAGCGCAAGCTGGTTCAGGGGGATCTTAGTGTGGAGTGGTGAGTTGGTCCCTAAGCTTCTGTCAGAAGCTCAGGCAGGTGGCTGGATCAGTCCCTCTCCACAGACATTAGCATTGTGTGAGATTACTCTGCCTGGGTCTCCCCATGGCAGTGGTAGTGGCAACTGGGTAAGGCTGTGTAGGCAATGGTCATGGGTGTCAGAGCTATGGGTGTTCACTCCACCAGGGTGCAGATGCAATGGTGGCTTGCAGCTACTAGGTACCTGGTGGAAGACTGGACCCTGGGGGTGATTCCCACTGGGTGGTGGGTGGAAGCCTCAGAGGCAGAGGCATGATGCTAAGCCCCTGGGTGTCTAGGTTCTCCCCTGACCAGGACCTGCTGAGGCAATCACTGTGGGGTTTCTCTGGTGGCATCTGTGGTGTCCATTCTGCTCAACTCTCCTATAAAGGAGAGATGCTTAGGGCCCAGTCATGAATATGTGAGAGCATCCACTCTCCCTGCTCCCTCCCTGGCCTGGCCAGGGTGATACAGAGGTGGCTGCAGCAAGGCTGAGCCCTGTGTAGACCTGGTGCTCTGTACCTGAGAGCTCCGAATGGCATTAGCTGCAATGACCCAGGAACAGAGGTCACCGACTTGCTGCTGTGCCTGCTCTCCAGTGAAATGTTGCTGCACAGACTCCAAGCAGCTCCCTGATAGTATGAAGGTCTTCAGCTATGAGGAGCCCCCTCATAGCTTGGGCTATAGTGCCCGTAGGGAGAGCATGAAGCTCTAGGACTCTCTCCTCCTGTTCTTCCACATGTGTGGATACCTCTCCTAGGTGCCTTCTGATTTTGTTGAATGAACGGTCTGTCACCTTCCCCTTCACTCTGATTGACCCATTACTTCTCTGACGTGTCACAGTGCTTTTTCAAAGAAGACCCATCTGTAGGTGGGCACCCACCTGCAATTTTTGGTCCTCTTCTTGAAAGAGGCATATGCGGGCTATTTCTAATCTGCCATTTTGCCTCTCTTCTGAGTACTTACAACTAAAATAAGCAGCATGATATAAATTAGAAACCCTGTATATTCCATAGACTTATTTATTTAAGTATACATGTTCTAAAAGTTTATAGTTATACATACTATGGTTTGTTTTGTTTTGATAGGATGCATGATTATTTGTGCTTTGGAATCCTAAGAAATAAAACGTTTTAAAAAATTACCCGTGGAAATCAAAGAATAACATAAGTGCCAGAGAACACAATCATGGATTTCATAGTGTCTGTAGGTATAGTGAGTGCAATGAAACAGCAGAAGGTTCTTGTAATGCCTTAGAAAGAGGCTGCATCACACATCACTGCATGGGGGATTCAGTAACTACTTTTATATGACATCAATGTTCTCCACAATATTAGACATGAACCTTTGAGCTTTACATATTGTATTAATTTGAAAATGGCTGGATACCAATTTGCAGTCATAAAGGAAGTACAGAGACATAATCTAATCACTGGGACTTGACACTTGTGAGCATAACTCCATATTCCTTTAGTTTAGCGAGTGTGTTTGATTTCATGTGCTTCATTATTTATGGAAGATATTTTTTAATTATACAGAAATAGATAAGCATGTTTCATTAAAGCAGGTTTTGCATGAACTGAGAAAGAAAAATGACCAGAGGCATTTCATCTGAATTGTGAATCATTTCTTAAATGGATCTACACTATTTGGTTTGATAAAGATTATGAGTTCTCTGTTTAAATGCCTAAAATTTAAGAAAAAGAATATTCTGATCTTGGCCACATGGAAATCTATTGAATGGAATTTGGGAAATCTTTGTTATAGTTACTATATTTTCAGGATGATATTGCAACTGCAGGTATATTACAAAATATCACAATTTCCTTTTCATTTTCTTCACAGTATGAAGCATGTGCACCAGGCTCAATTCTGAAGTCCTGAGTAAAAATATCAGAAATGGCTCCTTGTACTTTCTTTTGTTACAAAGTAATTACAGTTCCTACAGAGACCTCTACCCTCAGTCTCTGCACCCCAAACATGGGGACAGTGAGAACAAGAAAAGACAATGAAGAAGATAGATGGGTGAGATGTCAGCCCATATTCAATATCCACTCAAATATATTAGTTTAAAAATTATTTTAGTACTGGGAAGCATGTTTTATGGGCAACTCAACATTTTGCATTCTTTTCTACAGCTCAGTCTGGTCTCTCCAAATGCTCCTCACCAAATAGAAACCAGGTGCTGCCTTGCAGGAAGGACCACAGCCCAGCTGTGAGCTGCACTGCTCTTGACAATTCTACTCTTGCTGTGGATGAGGCTTCTCGACAAATGTTCCCTCTAGGTAGATATCATAAAGAAAAAGAAAGGATGAGTTTGGAGCACACTTTTCAAAGCTTCTGGTTAGTATTAAAGTACTTTCTTAGAATTAAATATTGGAATAGATTCAAATACAGTTTGCACTTTATCCACAGAGCTCCTCCATTGTCTTTTCATGTGTGGGTTGAAGGGGTGTAGAGAAAAGGTCTTAGTGGGGGAGGGGCATACACATACCCACACATCTACAGATAAAAATACAAAAGATTTTTTTTTCTTACTAAACACTTTGAACAGTCTAAGTCCCTGGGGTGAAGGTCTCCTCCCTTAAGAAGCTTGGTATTTCATAATTTTCTGCATACAAAATTCACTTTCCCATTCTCCCTCTGCCCTAAATTGCTTTCTGATGTTGAATAATATAGTCAAGCAACACTAAATGAACCCCACATCTCTAAATTATCCAAAGGACTAAGCACCTCCTCTTAAAGTGTCCCACAACACCATTGGAACAAGAATACTTGAGACATTGATTGAGAAAGGAAGACTATTCCAGACAAAAGCAAGTTTAAACTTGGAGTCAAGAAATGCAAAGTAGTTCAGAAGAGTACAGTTCATGGGAAAGAGGAATAATGAAGTTAGACAAACGGTAAAGGTCATGATATATTTTGTAAGTCTTGTGAAAGAGTTTGGAAACCAACGACATGCATCATTAACTAAAAAGAAAAAATGTCAAGGACATTTGTAGTGAGACTTAGCTTGCCAAAGAGTTGTGTGGGCATTTGATGCATTCCAGTCTAGGCTGCTTAGATTTTGGACAGGTTGTCATCCATACTGGTGGTGGCATAGACAGGTGAAGGTCTGGATACCCCAAAGAAGCATTGTTCAATACAACTTTCTATTCTGTCCAATATGGTAACCACTGGTCACATGTGGTTATCAAGAACTTGAAATGTGGCTCATGCAATGAGGATGGTAATTGCATTCAGGGAGGTGGATAGTGGAGGAAAACAGAGATAGGCTTGTTGGGGATTAAATGCTGGGACCATGGTCAGAACTCCAAAAACCCCTTCCACAAATCCAGAGCAACATTAAGAACATGGCCAAGTCCAGCAACTGTAGGACATAATCACATCTAAAGAGTAAATCTGTCAAAGTCCAGAAACAAATTCCAGCACAAACCAGAGGAATTAAGGCGTGAGAGAAAACATACAGGAAGGTCAGAAAAATTCTTCTGCATCTGATTCATTAGAGTAGAGTTGTCTTAGAAGATACAAAGTGTGGTGACCTTCACTTGTCTTAAAGGAGAAACAGATTGAAGTAAACATTCTATTGCATGTGAATAGATTAACTAACTAAGAGGAAAACAAAGTTGAGGACATCTTGAGGGTCTTTCTCCTTGTGCATCTAAAATCGTTGGCTATCTGCTAGTTAATATTTCCCACACCAAACTGGACTCCATTTATAAATGGATTTTTGTCCAGAACTATGAGAGATTACTTTAAAATTAACACTTGTTCCTGTGCCTGCTGACCTGGACTCTAAAATGATTCAGGCAACTATCAGCAAGAATTGAGGCAGGCCTGTAGGACTAACTCCTTTGCCTCTCTGGGTCTCATCTGGGTTTCGGAGTGTAATGCTTATCACATTTGCCTCACACTTCACTGAGTCACAAGTTCCTCATAAGTAAACTGATGGGGTGGATCTGCCTATCTTTCAAGGGGGAAAATAAGCACGGATATATTGAAAGACAAATGTACTAAAGTCTACTACTTTCAAACAAAATCAGATTAAAAACATAAGAAAGTTAAACATCCAACAAATAATATATTTTATAGTGGGATTTTGTTCCACAGAGAGCTAAAACTGATTTAAACTTCATAATTATGCCTCACTCTTTAGATATAATACCTGATGATAAATTCCAGCATTTCATGTTGTTCTTTAAATTTATTCTTTTCCTTTATAAATGAACATACTATTAATCAGTTTAATTTTGATGTATCTAATAGAAATTAAATGTTAACTATCTATTGCATGTTTAATTATTTTTGCCTTAGTCTTAATTGTATTATCTGACTTTTTATCACTAGTTTCTGCATTTTTATATTTTCATTTTCCACTCATTTTTTTATTTATTTTTTGAGACAGAGTCTCACTCTGTTGCCCAGGCTAGAGTGCCATGGTGTCAGCCTAGCTCACAGCAACCTCAAATTCCTGGGCTCAAGCAATCCTTCTGCCTCAGCCTCCTGAGTAGCTGGGACTACAGGTATGCGCCACCATGCCCGGCTAATTTTTTTTCTATATATTTTTAGTTGGGCAATTAATTTCTTTCTATTTTTAATAGAGACAGGGTCTCACTCTTGCTCAGGCTGGTCTCGAACTTCTGAGCTCAAATGATCCGCCTGCCTCAGCCTCCCAGAGTGCTAAGATTATAGGTGTGAGCCAACACGCCTGGCCTTCCACTCATTTTTTAAATAAGATAAAATAGCAATAAAATATTAAAATGTTTTTGTAGCATCTCAAGACAAATTTAGAGGTATCATATAACCTATACAAAGAGACAGTAAGAAACTAATGTTTGTCAGCTAATCCCAAACCTCAAAATTTGGAGTGTGAAAGATCATATAAGTATGTCAGTGCATGAATCACAAAAACACAGATGTATTAAAAGAAAAACGCACCAAAGTCAAGAGCAATCTCTTCTGTTCCCTGTACTTCATGATCTTTTTCCTTTTAGTTCCTGGATATTTGCATGTGATGGGAAAATACGCTAGTGTGCCTTCAGCAGGGAAGGATATGGATTAGAATAGGTGGAGATTGGGCAGCACTGGTAAAGAGAAAAGGGAAAGAATACCAATGTTTACTGAGCGCCACCTAGGGACTTAAGATGCACTTAATTAACTCACTTATTCTTCACAGCAACTCTTTCACTCATTACATAAATATTTCTTTAGCAACTCCAATATGCCAGGCACTGTACTCAGTAGATACAAGGATAGACAAGACAAAGCCAGGCTCTGTCCTTGTGAAACTCATATTCCAGTACAGAAAAAAGGTAAACAGACAAACAAAAACAAATAATTAGCATAGGTACCATGAAGGAAATAAAGGAGCTGAGATAGCAAGTAATAGGAGGAAACTACTACAGAGAGAAGAAGACCAAGAAAGACTGTTTTAAGTATTTAAGCTGTTAAGCAAAGAAAGAAATAGAGCTGTATCATGTAGGACACAGGGAAAAGAATGTGATAGCATGTGCAAAGATCCTGGGGTAAGAACAAACCTGATAGCTACTGAGTAATTAATGGGTTGGGGCAAGAGTAGAAGTATTAGGAGTATTAGAGGAATTTTAGGAGCATTGCTGATGGCCTAGCTGAAAGATGAGTTTTGCCTGAATTAGAAATATTAGAAATGAAGAGAAGTGAATAGTACAGATATATTTTGGAGGTAGATTCAACAGTACTTGCCACATTTATGTATTAATATCCTCACATAACAGATGAGAAACAGCCTGAAAGATTAGGAAATTAACTAAAGATTTTACAGTTAAGTAACTTTAGGGTAGGGTTATAAACCTTACCTTCTTTAAAGCCCTTTATACTGCATCACACTCCCTGGCTTTATTATAATAATTCAAGGTCAATGTAAGTTTTATAGAGTCCTTAAAGTGGAAGTTTCTGCCAGTGTAATGATTTTGAATTAGAATATGCTTTAATAACCTGAACAACTTACAGCTTTTCAGTTCACAAATCCATAGCCTTATTTCACTGGAGAAATAAAGGCACCAAATTCTACAAGCACTCCAGATATATTTCTTCTGCACGAAACGTGAAAATGCTCTTGCATTTCTCCCAGAGACGCACTGCATTACCACCATGCCTGTGAAAATGTTTCCGTTGACTGAAGCACCAGTCTTAGCAATTCTGAGACACATGCTGTTCTAACCATAAAGTCTAAATTGGGTAATTTGAGTGACCAACCTGTTTTGTCAGCTTAGCTAAAAATATCCCTGTATCTGCCCATATTTAAAATGGCCTGCTTGCTGATAATCTCCCACGTTGCCAAGTCAGTCAACACATGGAAAAAGCTTAAAATTAGCAGGGCTTAGAATCACAAGCTCAGCCAGAAGGAACTCTTGTGTTTTTTTTTTGTTTGTTTGTTTTGTTTTTTGAGACAGAGTCTTACTCTGTCACCCCTGCTCCGGAGTAGGTGGGACTACAGGCGCGCCACCACCTGGGCTAATTTTTTTGTATTTTTGGTAGAGGTGGGGTCTTGCTCTTGCTCAGGCTGGTCTTGAACTCCTGACCTCAAACCATCCTCCTACTTTGGCTTCCCATAGTACTAGGATTACAGGAGTGAGCCACCGCACCTGCTGAAACTTGCTCTTTTTAAATTCAGCATTTCTGCAGTTATTATCTTCATCTTTATTCTACCTTTGTGTTGATATTCTGCTGTGTATATTGGGCTGCTCACAGTACTTCCATTTCTCCTACGTTTCAGTACATGGTGGGTTCCTACTTGCTCACAGTGTTCAGTTGGCCCTCTGCAGATTCTGCCAACCATGGATGGAAAATATTAGGGGGAAAAAGTAAAAAACAACAATACAACAATCAAAAATAATACAAATAAAAAGACAATGCATCATAACTATTATTTGCATAGCATTTACATGGCATTAGGAAGATATGTAAGCTGCAGATGATGTGACATGTACAAGAGGATGCGCAGAGGTTGTATGCAATACTATGCCATTTTATAGCAGAGACGTAAGCATCCCGGGATTTTGGCATTTGCAGGAGAACCACGCTTCTGCAGATGTGGAGGTGGACTGTACTTCCTTAAGTTGGCATGGCATAACATTTTCCCTGGAAGGATTTAAGAACTGCTATACAGTTTTGCCCTTCTTTGTGCTGCAGAAGCTAGTTACGTTTGACATCTCGTTAGCCGGTGTCCCGGATGAGGGTGATGTGCTGCCAGGTTCTCCCACCTGACTCCCAGCACACATGCTATGGGAGGGCAAAAGAACTACTGTCGTTGTAAAATACCAAGATTTGGGGGTTTGTGGTTGTTGTAGTTGTAGTTGTCGCTGTTGTTGTTGCTGCTGCTGCTGCTGCTGCTATGTAACCTAATCTGATTGACTGGTACAGTTTCCTTCACGTTCTTGATAGGAAGGAAAATACAAATTTTCAAGTTAAGGAAATATGACAAACAGAATAGTTGGCAGAAGGTGAGGAGGTTTGGGTTCAAATGGACCTGGTTTTAATACTTCTTTGCACCTTACTTGCTCTCTGAACCTTCTTTTTCTCATGTGTGAAAAAGAGAAAATAGCATAAGTTTGCTATAATTTAATATGTGAAGTGCCTAGCAGGATGCCAAACCAAACCACAGATGATGCTCAATGAGAACAGCTATTTTTGTGAGCGGTAGTGGTAAATAGACTAAAAGTCTCCATACACGCAAGTAGGCAGGCCTGAGTCTGAAGAGACTGCAGAAATAGGAAACCTTGTCCTTCGGCCCTTCCTGCCCCCACTTCTCTCCTAGTCAGGAGCAAGCCTTTCTGCCCCCTCTGAGTACCCTGATGCTTCCTCTGCCCTGCCCCCACTCTCCGTCACAAGCTGCTCCCAGGAAAGAATATAGAAATCACTCATTTAAATAGGTGCATTTTAACAGGAGCTAAATTAAAGGCCCAAGGCTCCAACTCAGTGCTTTAGGCCACAGGTAGAAAAAGTCAATGGGATGCATTTCACCCAAACCCAGTGTGACCAAGAGGATTTGTCTAGATTGTTAGGTCCACTAAGCTGGGTAGGTCTCCTGGGGCAGTCTCTAGAAAAGACTTCTATGAGGCTTTCTTTTACGAGATTGTCCAGGTCTGCCTGAAAGAATACTATGATAGTTTGGCAGGGTCTTCCATGGGCTCAGGAGGAGGGACTGGCAGTATTAGTGCTATGTGTGTGCATTACTCTTAAAAATGTATGGAGTCTTAACATAGTATCCTCATATTAATCCTCACAGCGGTCCTGCAAAATGGCATTTGTCACAGATAGTGGAATGAAAGCTTAAAGTTCTTAAATCATTCTCACAAATTCACATAGACGATAAGCAAAAGAGTTTATATTCAAAGCCAGTACCTCTGATTTCAAGTCTAATATCCTTTTTCCCTTTCATTATTAGAGTT
Source organism: Lepilemur ruficaudatus (assembly GCA_963574885.1). Classification (NCBI taxonomy): domain Eukaryota; kingdom Metazoa; phylum Chordata; class Mammalia; order Primates; family Lepilemuridae; genus Lepilemur; species Lepilemur ruficaudatus. The sequence goes on along the minus strand of CAUYRT010027175.1, from coordinate 8,446 downwards.
TTCTCTACCTGGAAAAGCAAATTCAATATCATTTCTTGACAGAATTTTGCTATCGTAGACTACAGATTTCTTTTTGTACTCATATAATTGGGAATATGAAATTCTGTTTTCTATATATATCAAATAACTAAAAAAAAGAGGAAAAAGACATGTAAGGGTTTAAGAAAGAAGGTACAAATATGCTCTTGAAGATTAAATTAAGGTGAGGTATCCTTTATAGTTAGGTTTTCTGGCTAAGAATAATACCCACAGTTTCAGAGAATTTTTATCTCTACCTATATGAAAAATGAGAGAAAGAAATAGAGGAGGATGCTAAGTTTTTAAATTTCATCATTTCTTTAAAAAACTAAAATTGCTTCCTTATGGCTAATATGATTTCTAGCATCCTATCTCAGTCCGTTTTAAACATTGGAAATATCTTGACAGTCACAGTGATAACCCAGGATTTGTAGCCAGACAAATCTGAGTTTGAATTCTAACTCCACTGTATAAAACTATACACGTTGGGAAAGCAAGTTAATTAAGCCGTAACTTAGAGATGGGCTGAAACTTCTCATCTCTGAAATGGAAGTTCATAGTAACAATCTCATGGAAAGGCAGTGACTATTATATGAGATAGTGGATATAAAGAAACTATAGATTGTACATTTTTAAAAATGTTATTTCCCTTTTCCCTTTGCGTTATATAGATTCTCATAATTCTAGAGATAACCTGATTCCTGTCCCCAAGTAATATACCATCAAGTGGATGTCATTCATTTATTAAGTATTTGAAATAATTGAGAAGAGAGGAAGGAGGGAGAGGAAGAAGGAGGAAAGGAGGGAAGGAAAAAATGCCCACTCAGAAAAAAAATACTGAAATCAGGTGGAAACATGTTTCCTTCTCCGAATGATCTGATATTGTTCTGTTAGAGAGATTAGAGGCACTTGGAATTACTCAGCATTTGTCCTCTTTCCTCAGTAGAGATACAGGAAATGTAAAACATTTTTTATAACACATCTGATAACATCACTAGAAATTGGCCATTAGTTCCTAAAGCAGAACTTCTTGCTTGAAAGACATTGAGTCCTATTTCATTTTAGCATTTATTCAAGGTTGGAATTATTACATAAATACATTTTAGGGCCACTAATCTCATCATTATGCACAATAACACAGTTTTTTTTTTAGACCACCACAAGATGTCCAATGTAAACCTGGAAGACAAAGAAATTTCCCAACAACCAGTCTAGGATTGATCTTAATTGGACTTTGGCTGTGTCTATGGCATCTCAAGTAGCTATTTCCATCCTCATAAGAGAAGAGAGCCCCCACAGGCTTGGGCAGCTATCTCCACCGTGAGCAAGGGTTAGTTTCTTACATAGTCTTGGAGTCTGAGTGAACTGTGAAATCATGGCTAAGTGTTGTTAAGTGGCTCTCTATTTCTACAATCCTTAGTATATAGAAAGATACTCTAAGTAATTATTAACATTTATTGGGGAACTGTTTTAAGAAAATTGTTTGTTCAGCTGTGTACCACATTAGTATCAGCCAAGTGTTTGGTAAATACCACTGTCTGGGAAAACACAGTAAGAAGTGTTGATACAGAAAGAACTTCAGAAATATGCTTAAAGTTTCATTATTTTTCCAAAAAACGGTTGCATCACTTCCTAGAACACAAGTACATGTCTTTTCAACCACTATTTTTTCTTTAAAAAGTGGGGTGGGAGTACATAAATACAGGGATGAAATAAAAAAGTGCAGTCAATGGAATTTTATTGGCACAACCAAAAGGTCAGGATCAGACTAACAATATGCACTTCAGGAACAAACTGAACACTGTCCTGAGTGATCATGTACAGCCTTTAGAGGTCTCTGGGGCACCAAGATGAATTGGTGCCAACAACTGGACTCTGAAATCAAAGGGACTAGCAGAAGCAGTTGACTGCACCCTCGAGATGAGGCTTTTATTAATGAATAAAGTAGAAGTACAACTGCTTGTTACATTCCTCTGAATGTTCTTCTGTCTGTGTACAGGCCCATAATTGTAAATTAAAATCCCCAAGTAAGCAAGTCTGATTCAAGAAGGCAACAGCGGGAACACCATTCCCCTCTGCGCTCAGAAACAGTGTCATGCACCTGTTCGAATGCCCCCTGTCCAAGGGATGTTGCAAATCCTTATTCATCCTCTTTTAAATGGGCAGCATCTGATTTCCCTTCAAACTTCAATCCCTAGATGAGTATGTTGCTCCAATTTGGAAACTACCAGGAAGAAATCTGAGTATTTAAAGCAGTGAAATCAACCTGACTTGATAACATAACTCCAGGGGCTCCTACAACCTTTCATCCTCTCCAACACAAACAGAGCAATTTGACTTTAATCTAATTTGATCATTTAAAATCTGATGCTAACAACACAAATATCTTGTCCACAATGTGCTTTATGAACTTTGTACCTTTCTTTTTACAGGAAAAACTTCCAAATAATTCAGGGTCAGAAATATCACCACTTCTAAATTGTCTTTTCCTTTAATTTAATTTTTAAATTTATAACTGACACAATGATTTTACATATTTATGGGATGCAATGTGATGTTTCAATGCATATATATATATATATAGTTTAATAATCAAATTGAGGTAATTACCGTATCCATCATGTTAAACATTTAACATTTCTTTGTGGTGACAACATACAAAATCTTCTGTTCTAGCTATCATGCAGTATATACAGTATTGTTATTTGCTACAGTCACCCTACCATGTAATAGAACAGCAAAACTTATTCTTTGAACTTTGGACCCATTGACCAACCTTTCCTGGTACCCACCCCAGCCCCGACCGCCGGCCGCCAGCCTCTAGTAACCACTACTCTACTTTCTACTTCCATGAAATCAACTTTTTTAGATTCCACATATGAGTGAGATCATGCATTGTTTTTCTTTCTGTGCCTGGCTTATTTTATGTAATATAATGTCCTCCAGGTTTATCCACATTGCCTCAAATGACAGGATTTTGCTCTGTTTTGCGACTAAATAGATTCCATCGTGTGTGTGTGTGTATCACATTTTTTTATCCATTCTTCTGTAGATGATCATTTAGGTTGATTCCATATCTTTGCTATTGTGAATACTGCTGCAATAAACATGGGTATTCAGATGTGTCTTCAACGTACTGATTTCATTTCCTTTGAATATATACCCGGCAGTGGGATTGATAGATCATTTAGTAGTTTTATTTTTAGTTTTTTAAGGATCCTTCATACTACTTTCCATAATGGCTGTACTACATTATATTTCTACAAACCATGTATAAGAATTCCCTTTTCTCTGCTAGCATTTGTTATTTTTTTGTCTTTTTGATAATAGTCATTTTAACTGGGGTAAGGTAATATCTTATTGTGGTTTTGATTTGCATTTCTTGGGTGATAAGTGATGTTGGGCATTTGTTCATATATCTGTCAACCATTTGTATATCTTCTTTTGAAAAATGTCTATTCAGGTTTTTTGCCCATTTTTTAGTTGAACTATTTGTGTTTTTGTTACTGAGTTGTTGGAATTTCTTATATAATCTGTATATTAACCTCTTAGATGCATAGTTTGCAAATACTTTTTCTCATTCTGGAGGTTGTCTTTTTACTTCATTGACTATTTCCTTTGTTGTGTAGAAGCCTTTTAGTTTGATATAATATCATTTGTCTATTTTGATTTTTTTGCCTGTGCTTTTGAGGTCTTATTTTAAAAAATCCTTGCCCAATCCAATTTCATGAATCATTTCCCCTATCTTTTATTCTAGTAGTTCCACAATTTAGGATTTTACATTTAAATCTTTAATCCACTTAGAGTTGATTTTTGTATATGGTGAGATATAAGTCTAGTTTCATTCTTCTGCATGCGGATATTGAGTTTCGCTAGCATTTATTGAAAAGAATGTCCTATCTCCCATGTGTGTTCTTGGCATTTTTGTCAAAAATCAGTTGGCCATAAATGCGTGGGTTTATTTCTGGGTTCTCTATTCTGTTCCATTGGTCTACGTGTCTGTTTTTATGCCAGATTCATGCTGTGTTGTTTACTAAAGCTTTGTAGTATACTTTGAAGTCAGGTAGTATAATGCCTCAAACTTTATTCTTTTTGCTCAGGATTTCTTTCGCTATTTGGCATCTAATGTGGTTGCATATGAATTTTAGGATCATTTATTCTATTTCTGTGAAGAATTCATTGGTATTTTGATAGGGATTGAATCTATAGATTGCTATGGGTGTTATGGACATTTTAACAATATTAATTATTCCAATCCATGCACATGAGATACCTTTCAATTTATTTGTGTCCTCTTCAATTTCTTTAACCAATGCTTTATAGATTTCTTAATTGTAGCCAGGGCTGACATGTCGTTAAGATTTTTATTTAGTTCCTAAACCCATAAAATCCCACAAGTAACATCAAGTCAGGTCTTCATGACTTTTGAGTTTAGATTTGGTTTCCTCCCTAAACCAACCAACTCTTCTAAGTTGAATTTTTTCATCCCCTCCAAAATTAATGTGTTGAAGTCCTAACTCCCAGTACCTCAGAATGTGACCTTATTTTAAAATAAGATCATTGCAGATACAATTAATTAAGATGAGGTAGGGCAGGCTTCATCTTAGCCTAATTACAATATGACTGGCATCCTCATAAAAAGGGGAAATTTGGACACATACAGGTACTCAGGGAGAACACTATCTGAGCATGATGGCAGAGATGGGGCAACACATCTACAAGCCAGGGAATTCCAAAGCTTGCCAACAAACTGCCAAAAGCTAGAATAGAGGTATGGAACAGAGATTTCCTCCCAGTCCATGGAAGAAACCAACTCTGTCAATACCTTGAAGTTGGACTTCTACCCTCCAGAAATGTCAGACAATATATTTCTGTTGTTTAAAACCAAACAGCTTGTGGTACTTTGTTATGGCAGCCCTAAGAAACTAATACTAATTTACCTTATTCACTGCTATGCCAGCAAATTATCTCACTGGGTGATTACTGATTACTTTATTATCTCTGCTCCTGTACACTAAATGGGAATAGTTGCATATCTATGATCCCAGGACTTAGGCTTCAAATGATGGCCATTTTAAAAATGGTTATCTTTAAGCATTGCCTTGGACTTCCAAGACAAAAAAAGGTCAGGCTTGGTAAGGGGGCAAGACAGTTTGTTATCTTCTAAAACTTTCCTTTAAAAAATATTAGAACAGATCTCTGGATATACTCCAGTATTGAAAGGCATTTTGACAAAGTGTAAGTTTCAACGATAAATAGTCAAAGCCAGTTGGGCATTCAACCAATATCATTAAGGCAGGAGCAAAGAAGCAGGAGAAATTCAAGTAGGAAAATAAAAAACAAAGAATCTTTGTTATCAGAAAGGAGGGAAGGGAGTGAGCTTGATCAGTTGGGAAATTAAAAGAGAGCCACAAAAGTAAACTTCTTAGGAAATAGAAAAGGAGACAGTGCTGTCAAGGGAAGAGCAGCAGTCAGCTCCTGGACTTAAGTCAAGCCCTTTTTAGTCTTGGGAGAATTGGGACTAAGAGAATTTCCTAATCTGCAGCTACGCTCCCCAAATTCCAGTTCTCTGGGCTACATTTGACAAATGCAGATCTCAAATTTTAGTGTGGATGAGGATCACCAAAGGGCTTCTAAAGCATAAATTGCTGCTCCTTCTCTGCCCCTACCCCAGAGTTTTTGATTCAGTAGGTCTGGAGTAAGCCCAAACATTTGCATTCTAACAAGTTCCCAGGTGACACTGATGCTGCTGGTCTGGGGACAATACTTTAAGTACCACTGAACTACATCAATCTTGGCAAACCTGCTTGATGAGAAGAATCACCTGGGAGAAGCTTATTTAAAGTAACATAAAAATCCTCAGCCTTATGCCCGACTTTCTGACTCAACCTCCAGGAAAAGGAACAGGATTTTCTATTTTAACAATGCCGGGGTAATTGGTATGATTAGGCAAGTTTGGGAAATGCTACATCAAATGTTCATGTGTTCCCTCTTAGCATCTGCCATTTTATCATGTAGCACCAATGGGTTTTGCAACATGATGGTAGCTGCTCCGTAAGTTAAGAGTAGCACAACTACTAGGTCTGTACTTGAATGTTCTGGCCATATAGTCTGACTGCAGCACCCTGCTCCTTTTCATGAACGGGTGCCCTGGGAGACGGTCTCCATTAGTACCAACAGGCCCTGATATCATGATGTAGTCCAGAGGCCACTCTGAAGCAGGCCCTGCCATAGGCTTCGTTGGTAACTCTCTGCTTCTCTTTGCTCTTTCTTATCACATAACACACATCTTTATTTGAATATTAATGGTGGCTCTAGCCTCAGGCTGTTTCCTCTTAACTTTGAAAGTACTTACTTGTGAGTTATGCTCTGGGGGTTTTATTTCAAAACCACCTTCTCATTTTTGGCAGGAATATTCTTGCTGCCACCTGTAGAAGAAATCCCATTGGTTCAGGAGCTAGCTAAACATAATTCAAGTTAACTCTTTAAAGAATTGTTGGAAATTTGCAAAAGGCTTGTAGTAAAATTGCTTGGAGCCCTATTATGCCCATACGCTGCTTTGGGGCACACATAATTCAGATCCAAATTCTTTCCACAAATCAAAGTTGAGGCATCCTGTAAATGGCTTTCTTTGGCCCATCTTTGCCTTTCGGGGATTTATAGCAGTCTTAAAAATAAAGGCCTTATATACTTTAGCTCTAATTTTTGCAGCAAGAATACAAGTTAGGTGTTACTCTATTTTACAAGTAAGGAAACTGAGGCTAAGCAAGATTAGATATAGATTAGATATAGAATATAGGTTCGATCACACAACTGCCTAGTGTCAGTCAGGTTTCAAACCCATGGTTGCCCAACGTCAAAGCCTGAGCTCCTTCTACAAGACTACACTATTCTTCCTTTGAAGAATGCTGGATCAATTGGAAAGCAACATTTTTAGTTTGCTATATTTCCTTGGAGTTTCCAAGATTGAGTTTAAACTTCTACAAAGTGAGATAAGCTCATGGCACTCATTCTCAGTTTTGTTTGCTGTCTCCACAGAATCTCTGCCTGCTTCAAGTATGATATAAAATCAGTTCTGTCTGTAGCTGGAAAGCCATCAGTTGGATGGTTATTCAGAAAGTATGGCTAAGTATCTATTTTAAGTAACAAAAGGATAGTTTGGGCTTTGAATTATCTAGAATTATTACTTTCATAGTTGACTGTGGTATATCTTCTTTCTGTTCTTTCTTTTCACCAGCAAAGATTTGTTCAGTCCCAGCTCTATGCCATACACCACGACAGACACACCAGATACGGAAATGAAAAACATAGTCTCCACCTTGGATAGCAAAGAAGATGGACAAATAAACCAACATACTAAACACTGAGAGATGTTTTCTCAAGAAAGAATGTTTCCTGGAGGAAGTGGTACTTGAGTGGAAACAAGAAAGATGAGTTAGGGTTAGTCATGTACGGAAGAGGAGAAGGGAGTGCTCTGCAGAAGGAACAGTATGGGCAAAGCACAGAGACATGAGATAGCAGTTTGGCATTGCTGAAAACCAAGATGGATATGGAGAGAAGATCAGAGCCTCAGCACAGACCAGGTTGTAGAAAGCTCTGTGGACTGCATTTAGTTGTTTCAACTTTATCTTGAAGGCCGTGGAAAAATATTAATGATGTCAAGAAAAGAAAAAACAAACAGATTTGTATTTTATTAACCAAATATCACTCTGTAAGCAGGTATGGAAGATAATTGGAGGGCCCAAGATCAGAAGCAGGACACCTGTTAATAATTTAGATGGGAAATGAAGGAGGCCTAGACTTAGACCATGGCAGTGAAGCTGGAGTGGCAGAATTGAGAAATACTTGTAGAATTAATAAAACTTAAAGGATGAACTGGGTGCAGTGGCTCATTCCTGTAATTCCAGCTACTCAGAAAGCTGAGGCAGGAGGCTAGCTTGAGGCCAGAAGTTCAAGACCAGCCTGGGCAACATAGTAAGACCCCATCTCTTTAAATAATCCATAAAGGATGGCTAGATATATAGAAAGGAGATTAATTCAATCTTTTTATTTATTTTTCACTTTTTTCCAAGTCTTTATACCAGAAATAGGAACTTGAAATGTTCCCAACATACAGAAATGATAAATACTCAAGGTGATGGATACCCCAAATACTCTGACTTGATCATTACACCTTCTATGCATGCAACAAAATATCACATTACCCTATAAATATGTAAAATATTATGTAACAATAAAAATAGAAGTAAATAAAATAAAAGAATACAATACTACCCTTTCCTCATCCCCCCCCCCCATATTTTCCTAGTATGACATTTACCTAATTTTGCTTGAAAATCTACTCCTTATTGTTTACCAGCAGCAGCGGCGGCAGCGTCTCCCTGCGTAAGTATTCATGGAGCATCTACTACTAAGTTATACTTTGTCC
>CAUYRT010027173.1:0-19615 GCA_963574885.1 Lepilemur ruficaudatus | reverse complement strand
CTAATTTTTTCTATATATATTTAGTTGGCCAATTAATTTCTTTTCTATTATTAGTAGAGACGGGGTCTCGCTCTTGCTCAGGCTGGTTTTGAACTCCTGACCTTGAGCAATCCGCCCGCCTCGGCCTCCCAGAGTGCTAGGATTACAGGCATGAGCCACCGCGCCCGGCCTATTGTTTTGATTAAAATAGGGGAAAACAGTAGCCTGGACAGTTCTTGACTTCCTCCTGGAGAAATGGTGCCATCCCCAGGCATCCTGACTGCACTCTGCCTGGGCCCTGCGTGCTGGGTGGGATTCTCTTGAATGTGTCCTGCATCCTTGATAGACCATCTGCACCTGCACATTGCCCTGCCCCAAGGGGTTTGCAAACTATTAATATTAATAAAATGAAAAGAGGTACTAGTGTGCACGGCATCCAGAAGGCAGGGTGCCAGGAGGAAGCTGAGTGAATCATCTCCAAGCTGGGAGAGCATCATGCACAGTGCCCCATCTGCCTGTAGGTGCTCCTCACGGGCAGTGCCCATTGTGTGTGTGTGTGTGAGTGTGTGTGTGTGTGTGCATGCAGCTAGTATTTGGTACATTGCAAGGACTTGCTTTCTCTCCTCCGGTGAGTAAACCCCTATTCATCTTGAGCCCCTCAAATGCTCTATTTAGAAAATGACTTTATTTCCCACTGGGCATGATAGGAAAAAAGGCAGAGACGTATTGCATTGTATGTATGTAAGTATGTGTTAAGCATTTCCCAGTATCTTGTATCAAGATGTAAGACAAGGGGTTGCAACTGCAGTGGTATTATTTGTCATATATAAGCCTTGGCTTTGGTTGGTTTCAGGTCAGGGTACCCCTGAAACAAATCCTGAAATAAGAATTTGAGGACAGGAAACACTCATTCTATTTTATGGATGAAGTGTTTTCTGATTCTAGAATCAAAAATTAAGTCAACTGGGATATTTAAACTAAAAAATAAAAATAAAAAAGAAGATTTTTTTGTTTTTCTCTATTTGAGAACAAGCAGTTTATTTGGGAGGTGATCCCAGGAAACACTAGGAGGGTCACCAGTAGGCAGTGGGACAGGGAGGTAAAGGCAGCCAATAAAGGATGCATTACCAAATAGGTCACCACTGTGGCATCTGGGGTCCAGTCTGGTGGGAAATTTTGGGAGGCAGAGTAGAATATAAGCCTCAAAATTATTCCACCTGAGGTGGGTGGGAACTGGCCTGCCTTGGTATAGGTTGAATTGTATCCACAGAAGAAGACTGGTTGAAGTCCCCACTCCCAGTATGTCAGAATGTGACCTTATTTGGAAATAGCATTGTTGCAGATGTAACTGGTTAGGATAAGGTGGGCCCTTAATCCAATATGACTAGTATCCTTATAAAAAGAATGCCATGTTAATAGGCAGACTCACAGGGAGAGGACGGCTATGTGAACACGAAGACAGATTGGAATTATGCCGCCACAAGCCAAGGAAGGCCTAGGGCCACCAGAAACCAGGAGGAAGCAAGGAAGAATTCTCCTCCCAAGGCTCTGGAGGGAGCATGGCCCTACCAACACCTTGATTTTGGACTTCTGGCCACCAGAACTGTGAGACAATAAGTTTCTGTTGTTTTAAGCCCCCCAGTGTATGGTACTTTATTATAGAAGCCTTAGGAAACTAGTAGAGTATTTATTTACCAATACCCTGTATACTGTGAGGGCTGCCTCTAGCAGCCATTACCCCTGACACAACTCATTGGCCTTTCAAACAGCTGGTCATGATCCCATGGCCAGAAAAAACCACAAGCAGCAGGATCTTCAGAAGCCTTATAGAAATGTGTGCCCAGGTTTGGAATAATTTGCCATCAGAGTCATAGCACTGATGGGCTTGCCTCCCATATGATGAAGCCACAACTCTCCTGGAAAAGTGTGTCACAGAAAGTTAATCTGAAAAGAATCTGGTGAAATTAGCATGGGCAATTCCTGACTTAGCCAAGAGGAGGAGAGCCAGAACTTCTTGGATGGATATAAGTCATATGTGATCCCCAGACTTATTTTTGTTACTCTTGACGCTCAGGACACACCACCCCAAAATATGCCTGTAGGAGACCAGACTGTGCCACCCCAAAAATATACTTCTTTGGTATATTTTGAGCTGGTTATGCTGAGAAAGTGTAGACACAGGAATAGTTCTGAGCATCTGTCCTTCTTAGAGGAAATTTACATCTAGAAAGGAAATCTATGTTAGTAAAGTATATCTGTATAAGGAAGAGGGCTGCTTTTATTAATGCCTGCTTTTCAAAAATAACTTTTAGTACCTGAGAGACTGTATCTGCATGATAAGACAACCTTTATTCACCGTGCAATTTCTCCCTGCACCCTCACATAACTTGTGCTGCCACCAGAAGCTCTAAGCCCCTAGAAGGGGTGGGGAACCTGCAGCCTTGGGGCCACATGTGGCCCTCCAGATCCCTAAGTGCGGCCCCTAAACCAAATGCAAACTTAAGAATTTGTCCTGTAAAATTTGGATTCAGTTAAAAGGCCACACTTAAGGATCTACAAGGCCACAGCTTCCCCACCTCTCTGGCACCTCTTCGAGTCTCATATTTTGTGAAACTCCCAGACCTATGCACATAATTAAAATGGATTTTCTCTTGTTAATCCATCTACTGTGAGTTTATTCCATAAACTCAATTATTAAGTCTTCAGAGAGCTTTACTCTCCCCTACTCCAGCCCCTCCCACCCAAGAGAATACCTCTTCACCTGAACTGTCAAAACAGTAGAAATCAACCAAGTAGAAGCCACCAAGGGTGAAGAATAAAATGGCAGGTAAAAGAAGGGAGACGGGGAATTGTCCAAGTGTCTTGCTGTAAGAAGCTGCAGAGATAATTATGGCAGCAGTTACATTTCCTATGCCGCTGCCCTATGTCAGGCACTACTCTGAGTGTTTTGCACAAACTTGTATCATCCTTGTAGTCACCCAGTGAGACAGGTATCTTCATTTTGTTGATGAACCTGAGGTTCAGGGAGGGAAAGTAACTTGCCCAAAGTCACACAGCTACTTAGTAACAGAGTGTGAGCTCTGCCTTCTCACAGAGTAGAAATCAGATAGGCCCTGAGGGACCAGGGATCTGTCTAGACAAGCCAGATATTCTGACTCCCACTCCCAGAATTTTTCCCATTATCTAAGCTTTCTCCTCAGCCCTGAAAAATGGTCCTTGGCTGGCTACTAGAGCTCTCCAGATAATAGGATTTTTAAAATAATATCTTATGATGGTTTTTGAAACAACTTCTTCAAGCCTATTTAATCTCTCTCTGCCTGGGGGAACAGATGTCTTTTCCTAATCTCTTTCTCTTTATAGCCAGCACATTCTTTCACTTCAAAAGGTTCGCTTTTTTATTCTATTATGTATCCAAAGACCAATAAATCCTAAGTGCCATTTTTCGCAATTTACTTCAAAGAATGGATTTGAAAAATCACACTCCTCCCTATTAGCCCAAAGGAAGCTGAGGACAATGATGCTTTTGGTCTCAAGTGAATCTTTTATTATTTCAAATTGAGACAAACATTTTTTTCAAAGACAGTAGCACAGTCATTGTCACAAGCATGTTAATATGTCGATTTTGCAAGAAAGAATATACTACAAGTCATGCTATTCATATTTTCAGTAGTGTTCTGGCAAAAAATAAAGACACTTCCAATTGTGTCAAACGTGTAATGAATAACGAATTCTACTTTCTGCCTTTGGGTAAATAAATGGTGTCTTTTGGTGAAGTAGTGGAAAATAGACAACATGAGGGCTGCTTCTTACAACTGCCCATTGCTCCAGCAACCGTTAGCCCCTTTTGCTGAACTTCTCAGCTATTTTCTGTAGTTCCAAATCCATTGCAGCCAAATTTTCAAGTTCTTTTTCCTGGAAAATACAGAAAAGTGAAACCATGAGGTCCTGAATCAATTTGTTTTGCTGTCATGTAAGAGAGTATGAATGAAAAGGGGAATTTTAGATGTGTTAGAAGCTATGTGAGTCAACCTACATCAGTGGTTCTCAAAGTGTGGTCCCCTGGCCAGTAGCATCAGCATCACCAGCATCACCAAGGAATTTTTTGGAAATGCAGATTCTTGAACCCACCCAGAACTTACTGAATCAGAAACGCTGGAAGGAACTAGGAATCCCTCATGATTGTGATGCACATTCAACTTTGAGAACACGTTCCTTAATATTACATAATCAATATTAGGGAAAACTTTGTGTGGGTAGGTACAGCTCCAATAATGTTACCTCTCCCAGATGTAAATATCTGATTGTACAAGGGCACGAACCAATGATAGCAAACTAAATAGCAAAGCAACTAATTTCCGCATCACCTACTCTCCCTACCCTGGGTGATAGTGATGAACAGTCAAACAACCAAGCGGCGGACACCGGAACAGTAGTTGTCAACCTGGGCTGAACATTGCAGTCACCTGGGAGCTTTAAAATGTCCTGATGCCCAGGCAGCACCCAGTACCAATGAGACAGACTCTCTGGCGGTGGGTCCCAGACCAGTAACTTTCAAGCTCTCCAGGTGATTCCAAGGTGCAGCCGGGGTTGAGAAGCCCTGCATCAGAAGAACGTGGACCAGCATGTGGACACTGGCTAGACGGCAGGTGGAAATCGGTCCCAGAGGTGGTACCTACTCTGTTACTAGGGGACTTTTCTCATGGGGAGTAATTCCCACCAATTTCTCCCCATTAATATCAGATAGTCTTGAACTCAACATACTAATGTTGACCATAGGAAGTTAATTTTAAACAAAAGCCCCACATCATACCTCTTCCTCTGTCATAACTCTCTGGTCAGCCCTGTCCTTTTCATTTTCTGCCTCGTGGCGTGGGCTCATCGGCTCCTCAGAATCGTAGAAATCTGGAAATTCGGCTGACTTCTTCCTGTAGTGAAGGAGCTGGTCCAGTTCAGCCACTCTGTCATACTGCCTTTTCAGATCCTGCTTGGGCGCCCTGGCGAGGTTTCTCTTCTCATAGCCCCAATTCACATCCTCCGAGAAGGGCTTTTTCTCCCACCAGTCATAGTTGTATTCCGGGAAGAAATTCTTCTCATTCAAGCTCAGCCCATTTTCCTCTCCATCCTCTAGAAAATTGTCAGCCATGTTGTCTTTTCTCTCAAAATGGCTGCTCTTCCACTGGAGAGGGTCATAGTACGGGTTGAAGAGCTCCCCTAATCGCTTCCTCTTCTCAGCGGTGTGACGGGGGGCGTATTGTCTGTCTTCAAGCCTAGTTTTCTCCCTATTTTCTTTAGTGTCTGGCAGGTCTTCCTGCTGCTGCCATCTCCCTTGGGCTCCTTCCTCGCCATAGTTGAGGTAAGGTCTGTCCAGCTCTTTCCACTCACCCAGTGGGCGTCTCCTTGCCTTGTCCAGCTGCCTTTCTTGAGCACGGTGGTATCCCTCACCCAAGAGCCTTTTCTCTTCTCTGGTGTCAGGTGTGGAATAGGCACCTGGCTCCCTTCCCCTGCCTCTCTGATGGTGTCCTTTTCCCCCTTCATGATCCTTCTCTTCCTCACTTTCTTCACTATATCCATGTGCCATGTTGTCAAGCTCTGAGCTGGGACGGTCCCTCTTGTCCTCCTCGTCCCAACTCTCCTCACCATGAGGCCTTGGACCCCTGTACGCCTCACTTCCTCTGCCCTCATATCGTCCCCCCTCCAGGTCCTCAGGGGCCTGGACACCCGGATAACTCCGTGCTTCTTCCACATATTCTGGTTCTTCTTCTAAAGCCCTGGAATGGCTTGAAGGGTGGTCCCTCTTTTCCCCTAAACGGGCCATGCCCACGTTTGACTCCTCAGGTTCCTCCAAGGGGTGTCTGCTTTCCTTGGAGGGAGGATTCCCTTCTTGAGAGGACCTGTCGGGTCTGGTTCTCCCATGGTGGTGTCTGGGCCTGGTGCGTCGTTTGGCCACCTCAGACATAGTGTCTTCCTCACTTTCCTCAGACTCCTCCTGGCTTTGGGGTTGGCTCTTAGACTCTTGGGGGTGTTTCTCCTGACTCCTTGTCTCCTCTCCACTCTCCTGGCTACTCTTTTCCTGGCTGTGTGTCTTCTCAGAGCGCCTGGCAGAGTGTGTATCGGATCTGGCCACCAACTCCTCTTTTTTCTTCGCTGAAGCCTGGTTTCTTTTGTTGAGAAAAGCGTTTTGTGTCTCTTCAAGGTGTTTCTCTTTGCTGCTATCTTCCCCGTGCTCCACTTTCTCATAGTTCTCTCCCTCCACCTCCTCCCTGTCCTCTCCCTTGCTTTCCTCAGAATGGTGTGCCTTTGCTTCTTTGGAGACTTGACCGTCAGAGGGGTAGAGGCTCCCCTGGGGCTCGCCTGCTCCCTCTCGGCTGTGCCCACCTCCCTCTGCCCATGTCTCTGTGTCTGCCTGTGTCAGGCCCTGGGTGTCCTCCTCTCCTGGGGCTCCTGCCTCCTCCTTGCTGGAGGGCCTGTGAGCTTCCGAGGCATCAACTGGGTCTCTTAACAACCTCACTTCAAACTTTGTGTTTTCATTTTCACTTTCATCTTTGTCTTTGATCTCTTTTCCACCTATAACGAAAATATAAGAGTAGGTATAAGTTCAGAATTGCTTGGGGTTCAATGAGCACCAGCCTTGGTAATCACAACAAATCCTGAGGACACTGAAAATTGCTTGAATAATTTTTTTTTTGAGATAGGATCTTGCTGTGTCGCCCAGGCTGGAGTACAGTGGTGCAATCACAGCTCACTGTAGCCTCGAACTCCTGGGCTCAAGCAATCTTCCCGCCTCAGCCTTCCCAGTAGCTGGAACTACAGTCACATACCACCATAACCAGCTATTTATTTTATTTTTGTATACATGGGGGTCTCACTGTGTTGCCTAGGTTGGTCTTGAATTCCTGGCGTCAAAAGATCCTCCCTTCTCAGCCTCTTAAAGTGCTGGGGTTATAGGCATGACCGACCATTCCCCACCTTGAATAATTTTTTAAGTTAATGAAGAACATACTCAGATTCCTTTTAAAAGCAAATACTATGAAAGCTCCTTGGCTGTGTTTAAATCAAATAATAAACTCTCCATGTTTTTATGTTTTCATAATACTCAACCAGCATCTCTCATTGGTATTATCAATAGTCAAATTGATATCCAGATATATAGATTTATGAAATATTAGAATTTTGAACCAGAAGAAATCTTAGAATTCATCCAGTCTAGCCTCCTCTTTTTGCAGATATTGAAGACATCAAGACACAGACTGGTATAATTTGGGACCATTCTTACTATATTTACTCTAAGTAGGGCTTAAAAAGTTAGCATTATGTGAATGGCTGTAACTATAATCCAGCTAAATAAAGTTAAATAGCCAAAATGGGAAATACCAAGATTCAAAGGAGGATTTAAACATTTTAATTATTAGTTTATATTAGACTTTTATTATCCAATCAACTGTGTAGACTCAATCTAGCTGTAAGGCACGATACAACTTAGTAATTGGTAATAAGAAGGATGAATATTTCTTCCCTGAGAAAACTACACAGCTGTGGAAAGGACCATTTCTTTCTTCGCTCAGGTCCTGTCCACTCCACATGTTCTCAGACGTTGAGGATAAACTTCACTATGCAGAATTATATTTGTATTTCATGAGTCAGCAGTAGATGGTATAACTGATATTTTAAATGAATGCTGTTCTCTCCCATCTTTTCCAAATATCAAGAATTCTTTTACTAAATCCTCCTTAACTCAAGGGCATCCCATGAACAGACATATGCAGTTAACTCTGCCTCAGTTGTTAGCTGGGAGGGTTTGGATTTCAATTTATGTCATTGATTTCAGATAGAAAGGCTGAAGCCAAGGCCACTGACAGCTCTGTATCTATACTGCAGGAGCCACTAGCCCTTTGTGGCCACTGAGTCCAAACTGAAACATGCTATACATGTCAGATACACACTAGATTTCTAATACTTCCTATGGAAAAAAAGAATGTAAAATACCTCAATAATTTTTTGTGTCTATTATATACATGTTGAAAGGATAATATTTTGGATGCATTGGACAACACATATTTCAAATAGCTTGGCTATATAGAAATTATAAATGAGATAAAATAGATTAAATAAAAATAAAATATATTATTGAAATGAATTTCACCTGTCTCTTTTTACTTTTTAACTGTGGCTACTAGAAAATTTGAAACTATGTTTGTGGCTCACGTCATATTTCTATTGAACAGCACTGATGAGTCATTTTGAACTGATATTCGCAAAATGGAAAAAATTGATCTGTTTTGTAAAAATGACCAAGAAATAGTAGACTGTCTGTATGTCTCTGTTTAAAGCCCAGCCTGGCATGACAATAATATTCTCATGTTTATGAGACAAAGGAAATGTCCCTGACCTTTCACACCCAGACACCCAAGGCCTGGCCCAGCTGTCACCAGTCCCTTTGCCTTTTAAGAGCCAGGGGGTGGTGTGTATAGCACTGGGGCAGAGCTAGCCAAGTGGGCACACGTAAGCAGGGGGGTTTTGAGCAGTGCTATTGACTAAAAGATTGTGTGTCCCCCAAATTCATATGTTGAAGTTGCTAATCCCTAATGTGATGGTATGTGGAGGTGGGGAGGTAATTAGGTCATGAGGGTGGAGCCCTTGTAATGATATTAGTGCCTTAATAAGAAGAGACATGAGGGAGAAAGATGATCTTGTTCTTCACCAGGTAAGGACACTGTGAAAATGTGGCTGTCTACAACCCAAGATGTGGACCCTCACCAGACACTTTGATCTTGGACTTCCAGCCTCTACATCTGTGAAAATAAATGTTGGTTGTTTAAGCCACCCAGTCCATGGTATTGTTACAGCAGCCTGAACTAACAGGGGCAGATACTTACGCAGAGTCAGCTGAAATATTGCTGACCAGACAAGATCTCAGCCTCCAGGTACAGAGGCTATGTTGCCTCTTTCGTCCTGCCTACTGGTTTGTAGGGTCTTAAGTGTTAGGAACAGAAGTATTTTTAATTTCTCTCAGTTAAAAATATACTGCCTGTAGCAGCTTGTACCTGAGGCTTGGCACTTCCTCCTAAATTTAGCTTTAAGCTCCTGCAGGTGAGATTGGAAGAGGGCTGTGATTAGCAGGACACAGTCATTGCCAATCTGTAAAACCAACATGTGAAGCTCACTCTTACGTTCAAGCAAAAAGGGGAAAATGCACCTGTCATGCTGCAAGGATGATCAGATCAACCCTGGCCAAAGAGATTCTTGTACTTATTAAAATTTTAACTTTTTTTTTTTTTTAAAAAACCAAGATCTGATAACAGAGTCTGTATTTCTCCACAGTAGGACTAGAGCTGAGAAATATCTGCTTTCCCTCAGAAGGGGCATGTGTCCTCCAGTTTGTGAGTCACTTCCTGTCCTGCCTGACTCCTTTATGTTATCTGTCTGTCTAGCACTGGCTGGTGTTTGAGGCTGCTTAAACCTTCTCCATCTCTGCATTCTATCACCCTCTGAGTATGATGTTTGCAGGGTCCTTATAGACATGGGTCATTTGATTTTTACCAGTTCCCCTGAGTCACTTCCAAGAGACATCAAAAGACCCCAGGGCACAGTCAGTAAGGGTGCAGAGGCTACAGTTGCTATGCCACAGACTCAGGGCTGAGCATCGGATCTTGCTAGGCAGGCAGAGACAATTTCTCCTAAGCAATCTTAGGAAAAGGATCTCTGCAGTGACAAAGATCTACTTGCAATGTGGGACACTTACTCTTCTTCAGGACTTGTCGGCACTCGGGGGTGATGGGTGGAGTGCTGGACTTCGACAGGGCATTTGAGAGGACCTCGATGATGCAGCGAGTCACCTGGGAGGAAACCAGAAGGCAGTTTGGAAAAGTTGGTGTTACTGGGATGACAGATTACTCAACTCAGAGATGCTGTCAAGGGAGGTTTGACTATGTGACCTGTACTGATGTAGGATCCCTAGAGCAGAGATACAGATTTACAGACTGTAATGAAACTGCCAAGACTCTACACCGAACAATGCAAGAAGGCATTGAGTTGAGATTACCCTGAGAAGGGAAATAAACACCCATTTCTGAACCAATCAGAAGGAAAATACTATGACAACACAGCTATCCTCAGGGGTGCGAAGCCATCCAGGAAGGACGTAGGAGTTCAGCACAGGAGGGGTATCCATTGCCCCCATTCTTTCAGGGATGAAAACCTGGCTTTGTCAGACTATGTTGTGTTTTTCTGTTTGTGTGTGTGTGTGTGTGCACGCGCATGCACGTGTAGCTGTGTGTGTGGTTTGGGATGACAGAGAGTAGGAGAATCTTGAGTCTAGATACAAGTCTGGATTCTAAAATTAACATTTGAACTTACCATTTCTTCATTGTGGTTCCTCGTATCCACTGGCATGGAACTGACAGCTTTGAAGGAGAAAAAGAATGGGAGATGGCTTGAGTTGGTGTTTGGAAGCTGTGCAAACCCAAACTCACAAATTCCCCCACATTAGGTGGAGACAGGGGCAGAATCAGCTCTGCAGAGTACAGATATTGGGGGATGATTGCCACAGGGGCCACAATTACCCCAATTTCATTTACACACACATACTCATGTACACACACGAACACACAGTTGTTGTGACCTAGCAGTGTCTTAAGTATATTTGGAAACAAATGTCATCCTGTATCCAGTATAAATTAAATCCAGACCACAGACAAGGAGGCTTCTGGAGTCCTGCAAATGTTCCATTGATTGATCTGGATGCTGGTTACACAGGTGTGCTCATTAAACTGCACACTCATGATCTCTGCAGTGTTCTATATATTATATTTCAATAAAAAGTTTAAAACAAACAGAGTGTCCTCCTTGACCCTTCTCTTCTGCCTACCCCAAATGGGTAAAGATCTGTGGCTCCCTCTGCTTATCCCTGTTCCCAAGAAAATTTCTTCCCTAGACTCACTTCCTTTATAAAAACATGGTTATGACTCTCTTCCATAATTAATTATCAATACCTTATTTTTACCCCCGAGGCCTTTACCTGAACGAGCTTGCTCGTGCATCTGTATCAGTGTTGTTTCCCTTCCCCCGTGTAAAGAATGTGGGAGGTATCCAATTCTCCCAGCGCAGCATCAGTCCATAATTTCATATGCAAATTGGTGTTTAACAACTGCTTTATGAGAATACTTTAAAAGGAAACAATTTAATTTATTTAAATCAAATTTTATGAGATTCTGCTATTATAAAGCAGCAGTTGAAATAGCTTTGTCCTCTTAGAAAATGCTTCAGGTAATTTTAATTTTCCAGTGCCATTTCTTTCTCTTTCTAGACTGGTTTGATTCTCATATTTTTCACTTTTGCTTTGTTCTGTCTGAGCCCTTTCCTTCAGAACAGCCTAAAGCATGTGCATACAAGTCTACCTCTACAGTTCTTCCGGCAGTCCCCGGAGTAGACAACTGCTATTATGGCGGGAGAAACTCAGTGCAGAATATTATTCTAGGTCCTTGAGACAAGACAAGAGCTGGCTGGGGCAAGAGCAAGATCCCCCAGAGATTAGACATAGAAGCTACTCTTGTGGAGTTCATTTATGAGTAGCAACCTGACCTTTCCTCCAACAATGCTTTGCTCTCCAAGCTTCTTTAAACATCCCTTATGCCCAATCAATTATATATCATAGGGCTCAACCTAGAAATAAGACACCTGTTTCATTTACTCACTTTACTAAATTTTCCTTTTCAAAACATGGCCTAGAATCTATTTCCACTGTTTCAGGAGTCTCAAAGTTATCCAGCCCATTTAGAATGATTTAAATGTTTGAGAAGTGGCTAAGAAGCTATGAAGACCCCAAGTTCTTCCTAAAATGCAGGCCAGACAAGATCTGGATGGCATACTTTTGGTACCCAAGGTCCAATATCCTGGGCTGTTCTTTTATACCTCAAATAGCTATTAATTGAGAACACACCCACTTTGGCACTTTCTGTTTCCACCTGAAATCTGTAAAATCCTCTGGACAGAAATAACTATAAGAGAATTACTCCCCTAATAAACTAGAAGTTTCCTTCTAAAAATCCAGCTTTACTAAACCTTTTCTGGTAATTCAGTTTCTTGCTAATACTTTTCTCTTTTTTTCACAAACATAAAATAGATGCTTTTATTAACTATTGGTATTGTCAACGTATTAACAGTTATTAGATTTGAGGGCAGAGACAGTTTTCTCTTATTACTGTAGACAATTTGTAGCTTACATTTGTTATTATAGGACAGTCCTATTTCTCTGACTGGGGCTCTTCAGACCTCCTTTTAGTGGAAAGGAACCAGGGTCTGCTTGTGAAAGTACGTTATACATCTTGGTGAGACATCTAAGTGCCACTGTATTTCTTCCAACAGAATCTGTGACAGCGGAGTAATAGCCAAAGGCATATTGACTCCCCTAAAGTAGTCAGATGAGTCAGATTCAGGGGGCACAAAAATAAATCTAATGCTCATGTTAAAAGTGAAGTAATCAAATGGTAGAAAAATTATCAAATAATACGTTAAATCTGAGAATAACTTCTAAATTATTAATATCTCATAAGACTATTGAGGTTTGATCCCAGATTTAAAATATAGCTATAAAATAAGTTAAGCAAGCTCTTCTGAATGCAGCAACCATCTTACCTAGAGTAATATGGATATCATGTGACTACTTCACTCATATTAATTTTTAGAGTACATAGTAGCTACCATAAAATGTTGTGTATCTCCCTCCAGAAGCTCTTAAGGGTAAGAAATGAACTAAATGGTTTCTTAAGGTTTCCCCTAGCCATGCAATTTTGCAAATAACAAACTCTACTTGAAAGCTGTCATATCTTACTGCCAGGGGCTGGGAGTAGGTGGGAATGGAGAAGTGACTGTTAATGGGTATGGGGTATCTTTCTGGGGTGATAAAAATGTTCTGAAATTTGATAGTGGTGATGGTTACACAATCTGTGAATATACTAAAAAAACCACTGAATCCAACCACTTTAAAAAGGTGGGTTTTATGGTATGTGAATTATAGCTGAAAAAAAAATTTTTAAAGAGTATCGTGTCTCCATGTAGCTGCTGTTAAAATATGAACTTTTATAAAAATATTCTGTAACATAAGAGATCTGTATTTTACCACAATAGTTAAATAAGTCCTACAAGTGCCACTGTTTTGTGGTCTACAGCACAATGTACAGTACAGCTTTAGCGTCTTAAGCAATTCTTTTCTGAAATTATTTTGGCCAGAAATAATTCTAAACTCTTCATTTAGTTTTCTTTAATAAAGTTAAGAACATTTATCAGCAATTTGTAAGTATGCCGAGAATTTTAGGAAATTCTGAATGTATATAGCTTGCAACAAAATAAATTACCACTGGCTTTCATTTTGTCTCTCTCTACATTTTGGGTCCAGTACTCGCTGTCAATAAAAGCTTCATATTCACGGACGGCACTATCTCGATTCTTGTTAGGAATCTCAATCTCAGGTATGAACAATTTCCTGAAGGTCATTAAAACAACCCAAGAAAACCTCTAGTTTAATTTGGTGGTAGTATACTTACTACCGAATAGTCTCAATATTGATAGTGACTTCAACGCACACACACATACACACACAAACATTTTTCAAATCTTCAGAGATAATTTCTTTGACATTCAGAGTAGTTTGAAAGATTAATCCTATAATCTTCCACACATAAAGAGAAACTCTCAAATATCTACTACTTAAAATTTCATCCTCCTAAATTGACTGAAACATTTTTTTTACTACTCCAAAGATACTTCTGTGGTTATTTTATACTAGTTATTTTCCTAGAGTACAAAAGTCAAAATATCTACTGCAGTTTCCATTCATAACTTAAAAATGAATCAATTTGAGCATGAAATTACCTTTCTCTAGAGTTGGAAATACACAACACAGAAACATATTAAATTAAACCTGTACACATATACATATGAGCACACATACATATATTATATATGAACATGTTAAGAAAAAAATCTTATATACATATGGGACTTATTTTTATTTCATCATGTTTACATAATAAAGGAAATTATGCAGATGCCAACTAATATCATTCTACATATCTTCCTGCCTCCCTGGAGTCACTTGGCTTTAAAAAGCCAAACAGATACAGAATTAGACTACAGCAGAGTCTCTCTAGATGGGCAGCAAGAGCGTGGCATCTTAGGATTGAGCACAAAATGTGGGGTTTCCTTGGAGGTGTGGCACATTTTCTTTCTATCTGCAGAAAAACTCAGATATGAAAAGACTGAAATTCTCCGGGTTGGGGTAGGAAGCCCTCTGGCTTTTTCCAAGTCAAACGGGGACGAAGGTCATGGAGTTGAAAGGAAAGAGAAGACACGAAGAACCTCAAGCCAGAGAGAAACCTTCCACTCAACCCTCCCTCTCTCCCAGCATCCGCGGGCCGAGGCGGCGCCAGGAGCCGCGGGGAGGACCGCGGCCGGCGCTGTCCGCGGTGCTGAACAGCCCGCCGCGCCCACTCACCGGCCAGCGCCGCGGCTCCCAGGAGGCTGAGAAGCACGGCGGGCTGCATGGCCCCTTCGCCTGAGCCTGCGCGTGGAAGAGGACGGCGGCTGGACCCGCGAGGCGAGGTGCCCGAGGACGGCGAGATGCAGATGCTCGGGAACCAGCGTGCGTCCCGGTCCCCGCAGTGTGGCGCGGTTGGCGCAGGCCCCTCTCTTTTAAAGGGCGAGCGGGGGCCGCAGGGCCGGGAGGGGCGGGCAGCCAGGAGGGGGCGCCCCCTACCTCAGCTCTGACGTCATGAAGCGCCCCCCCAACGCGCGCGCGCGCGCGCACACACACACACACACACACACCCCGGCGGCAACGCAAACAGGCCGAAATTTACGCCAGTCCAGTCGCCTGGGTGTGCGGGGTCTGGAGCGCGGGTGTCGGGACTCAGGCGGGCGAAAGGACGGGAAGGGAGAGGGGAGGTTGTGCACATCCGAGAAGGGGAAGAGGCGGGAGGTCCTGCTCAGACTGCCCTAGGTTGCTCCCCATCTCCCCCGCACACGCCTCCAAATCTAAAAGCGTGTTTGAGGCTGCGTGTATATGCGTGTGGTTCTGCTCAGAGAGTGTGCATGACTAAGTCTGCTTGTGTCGCCACCACCTAGCTGAGGAAGAGGATCCCGCTAACAAGAAAAGACTAAACGGCCAGTGAGGGAAAGTGGAAAAGCCAGTGATGGCTTTAAAAATAAAAGGTGCAGCCAGAGAATATGGAACCTGCTGTTCCTTCTAATTTTTGGTCCTTATATCTATCTACTTATCCATGATTCTATCTACTATTCATGACTCTCTCTCTCCGCCCCCCCCCCCGAATAATAACATATACATATGGCTAAAAAAATCAAACTGTACAAAGGGATTTACTATAAAAGTCTCCCTTTTACCTCTATCTCTGCTTCTCAAAAACCCCGATTCCTCTCTGCAGTCAACAGGACTTAACCACTTTCTGTGATTTAGGCTCAATTTATTTTGGTACATATACAGCTCCATCTTTTTTTGAATGACTGCACTGAATTACATTGAATGGATACAATAGAATTTATTTAACCAGTCCCCTTACTGATGGATATTTATTTAGGTTGTTATCCTTTGGGTTTTAATTATTCATTTACAGCACAGCCATAGTCTCAAGGGTGGGTCGTGGGATAACCTGCTTGTAAGAACTAGTACATTCTACAAGCCCTGTGCATACTCTTTTGCTTTAAAATTGAGTCAGGAAAGGATTTTGCTATTATGTGTGAGAAAAAGGTGAAAACATCTTGCAGAATATTTTTGACATTGATCTTCTCAGCCTAATGAGGAGTCAGGAATAAGCAGCAGGCAAGTACCCTGCACAGAAGAGGAACAATCTTCTCTGATAACACAGACTTGGGGGAAACAGAGTGACACTTCATTTGAAATCTCTTCATTCAGGGAATGAAGATGTCTGCGGCAAAGCTAAAAGGTTTTCAGTTTCCTTTTCCTGAAAATTAATGAGGCTCAAAATCTTTTTGCTTGTGCTGAATGGATGAATACATCTTCCTGAAAAGGTTGGGAATTATTTCACCAAGACTACAGCCACAGAGTATTTAAAAGAATAGTCTTAAAAAGGATATTAGTGGAACGATTGGTCTAATCTGAATAAGAGCTATATATTATTTAATCATATTATATTAGTGTTAATTTCCTGATTTTGAAAATTGTACTGTGATTATGTAAGAGAATATCCTTGTTTTTAGGAAATGCACATTGATGTATAATATCTAGAGATAAAAGGGTATCACAGGCATAACTTACAAATTTTTGAAAAAAAATATAAACCTAGAGAGAGAAAAGAGAGGATGCTAAGGCAAGTGGGGGCAAAATGTTAACATTTGGGGAATCGAGGTAAAAGATATATGGGAGTTTTATAGTATTTTCGCATTTGTCTGAAATTCTAAATTCTGTTAAAACAAAGAAAAAAGAATATTTTGGGCGCAAGAGTCTGTTTACAATCTCTGTAAAGCAGTGAGTACAGAAAAAGAAGCTGTTGAGTGAGAGCCCTACTTTGAAAGCAGATCTGCGAGAAGTTTTGCCTCTACTGTTGAAATTGTGTAAGAATTCCAATTACTATTTAAAACGCACCGACTGCCAATAATTTTTTTTAAAATTGCCACCCTCCAGGAATGTCTGCATTTCAGTTTTCCAGTGATTTTCCTCTCTTCTTGATCCCTTGGAAAGCATGGAGTTAAACAATGTTAACGTCATCTTGGGGCTTCTCAGACTGGGCTTGGACTGAGTTTATTACTCATCGAGACAAATCCTGATGTAAGAAAAATGTTTTCATTATGATCAATTGGATTGAGGTGGGAAAAAGCACCCCTGGACTGTAGCCATTTCCCACATTCAGACTTAGCCTTCTTTTAAAATTTTTCATTATTTTTTAAACTTTTTATGATTTTGCCTTTAACATTTAGATCTCCATGTACCAGGGGAAAAAAGCCATCAGGAGAAGCATTTCTCAGTAATTCTCTCAAAGCAAGATGAAGGAGAAAAATCAGTATTTTTCTAAGGAACCAGTGCTTAAAATAAACATGGCATGAGATAGGAGTATAATCGCATATTTTACCATATCATAACCAAATTGTCCTGGGAATGTTTACTGAAGTGACCATCCTTTCCCACCTCCAATGTCACTTTGAAAAAAAAATCTAGAGTTCATATACACATGATTATGTTCCTGGACTCTTCCAGAATATTGGTCCATTCCATTTCATTGGACTATTTGTTCCTTGGAGCAGTACCACACACTTTCTCTGTCATCGTATCTCTTTTTTTCTTTTGTTTGAGACAGGGTCTGCTCTGTTGCCCAAGCTAGAGTGCAGTGGCATCATCATAGCTGACTGCAATTTCAAACTCCTGGGCTCAAGCAATCCTCTTGCCTCAGCCTCCTGAGTAGCTGGGATTACAGGCCCGAAGTTAGTTAGCCCAGCTGATTTTTTAATATTTTGTAGAGACAGGGTCTTACTATATTGCCCAGGCTGGTCTTGAAATCTTGGCCTCAAGCAATCCACCTCAGCCTCCAAAAGTGCTAGGATTATAGACATGAGTCACTGTGCCCAGCCTATTATCATCATGTCTTTTTAATAAGTCCTGATATCTGGTGGAAAAGGTCTTCCCACCTTGTTTTTCTTCAGGAGAGTATTGGCCATTCTTGGTCTTTTGCATTTCTATACAAATCTTGGAATCAATCGTCTGTTTCTCATGAAAAAAAAAAACTTGTTAGGATTTTGATAGGAATTATATCAAATCTGGTGGCAAATGAATATTCCTCTGGCTATAACAAATTACATGGACAATTCCAACGTTAATGGCGCTCTACCTACTCTAGCAGAGTTCACCAGCCAATCAGGGAGTAAAGGTGGGAGAGGTGTAGGGTAGATGGAGGGGGAGAGCACAGCATGCCTGGAAATGGCACTGCCATGGAAACAGCTGCCTCGCAAATGGACAGCTACAGAATTCCCTGTGTTTTCAGCCTACAGGATAAATATTATCTCTTGTGACTTTAAGATTTTTTCTTAGTAAAGGACACCATGTCAAAAAGTACTTTTCCTTGGGCGGTTTGTCCTTATTTAATACCTGGTTTCTTAGGTCAGATTCCTGATGCACTTCGACAGTTCAGGAAAAGCTGCTCTGGCTTTTGAGAGGCAAAAATGGCTGTTTATTTTTTCTTTGTTGCAGACTGATAACAGAAGCAACAGCGAAAAGTCAGGGAGTTGGCTTCCCCCATTCTCTTTCCCCTGGAGGTGGGTTTGTCCTTGGGGTGTGGTTTTGGCAGGAATTAAGGCAGAGAGCTAAAGTGGGGAGTTTGCAACCCTACTGTCCACTTAAGGCTTTTTTTTTTTTTTTTGAGACAGAGTCTCACTGTGTTGCCCAGGCTGTAGAGTGCCGTGGCATCAGCCTAGCTCACAGCAACCTCACACTCCTGGGCTCAAGCAATCCTTCTGCCTCAGCCTCCCGAGTACCTGGGACTACAGGCATGTGCCACCATGCCCAGCTATTTTACATATATTTTTAGTTGTCCAATTAATTTCTTTCTATTTGTAGTAGAGACGGGGTCTCGCTCTTGCTCAGGCTGGTCTTGAACTCCTGACCTTGAGCTGTCCACCGACCTGGGCCTCCCAGAGTGCTAGGATTACAGGCGTGAGCCACCGCGCCCGGCCAGTAGGAGTTTTTTGTTGTTCTTTTTTCAGGAATGATAATTCTGAGGCTTGTAGCTTTAGTCAGGGCCTTACAGAAAATTTGCGAATGGCTAAACAAATTTCGAATCATCATCCTGTCTAAATTTGTAGTATAATTGTCAATTGGCAACCTCTGTGGTATGACCTATTGCAATGGAACTGTCATCGAATTTTCATTTTCTCCTGTTGAAAGATTGTGTATTAATGATAATAGCTAGGTATGTGTTTAGTCTTTTTCACTTGGTATGTGAGAAATGATGGTTGTTTTCCTGTAACTACTATTAATAAAATCTCAGTCACTTTAAAATAACAACTGTTCAGTCTCCAAATAAAGAACCACAAAATCCCAAGATTAAGGTGATCATGTACAGCCATCTGTTACTTGAATTCTCTTTTATGGCATCTCCGCCAAGTGGCTAAGGGGCTATTCCTGATAGGAATTCCTGGCCACCTCCTGGGAACAGCCTATTCCATCTGACTTCGAAAACTCTTCCTTATAGTAAGGTAAAATCTATTTCTCTAGAGCTTGCATACATTAGTCGTTTCTCTAACCGTCTTATCAGAATTTTTTACTCAAATCAGCCAAAACCTTTGATCAAGAAAATGATGCTGAATGCTGTTTTCTGAAAGTTCACAGGATGTCTTCACTATTTGATGTAAGCTGTGCTTATTCCATGGCCAGATCATCTGTTAGGCTATTTTCTGTACTCATGCACATATAATTATAGGACTTAAAACTAAATTCATAGTTCATATTTGTAATAAATTTTAGTCATTTATATAGAGAGATTTGTTATGGAGTATTTAAGTATAGAGGCCCCAAATGACAGAAAAAGGAATGTGATCTTACATTGGGTCAAAGCATTCTAAGTGTTCCATTTATATTAGATTAGTATCATTAGCATGATATAATGTTAGCTGTAGCAAC
>CAUYRT010027172.1:0-35838 GCA_963574885.1 Lepilemur ruficaudatus | reverse complement strand
TTTTTTTTGAGACAGAGTCTCACTCTGCTGCCCGGGCTAGAGTGAGTGCCGTGGCGTCAGCCTAGCTCACAGCAACCTCAAACTCCTGGGCTCAGGCAATCCTTCTGCCTCAGCCTCTCGAGTAGCAGGGACTACAGGCATGCGCCACCATGCCCGGCTAATTTTTTCTATATATTTTTAGTTGGCCAATTAATGTCTTTCTATTTTATAGTAGAGATGGGGTCTCACTCTTGCTCAGGCTGGATTTGAACTGCTGACCTTGAGCGATCCTCCTGCCTCGGCCTCCCAGAGTGCTAGGATTACAGGCGTGAGCCACCGCGCCCGGCCGGTTTTCCCACTCTTGCGATACTTCACTTATTGGCCTCCAGTTCCATCCAGGTTGTGATGAAAGGTATTAGTTCACCATTTTTTTTAATGGCTGAGTAGAACTCCATGGTATACATACGCCACGTGTCATTAATCCACTCGTGTGTCTATGCCTCTCCCTTCCTGAGGCCCCGCGAGCCTCCGGCGCGGCAGGAGCAGGGACCGGAGTGGCGTGTGCCCGGACGCGTGGCTCGGCATCTATCTTCGAGGCTGCAGCGAAAGCTCCACTGGCTGGAGGGAAGGTGGGGGGGTCAGAAGCGTGTGTGGGCCGGGTGATTTTTGTCGTTGTTGTTTCTCTGATGTTCGGCTCATCTGGCTCTTGCGGCCTGTGTGAGCCGCACGAAAGGCAAAGGAAAGGAAGGAGCTTCCAAAGGGTGTGGACAGAGTCTGAGATGAGATTCTTCGCTCCGCGGGCAAATCAAGGCCGGGATGTCTTAACCGTAGCTCAGCCAGCACCGAGCAAATGCTCATCTTTGTGCTGCGTCTCTCTCCGTCCAGCGGAGATCGAAGGTGAGGATTAGAACAACTCCCCGAGCACAGAGAGCGTCTAGAGGACGAGTTACTACGCTTTACAGAGGACGTAGCGGTGGCTTGGGAGCTCAGGTCACCGGGAGAAGAAATGATGGGGTTCTTGCTCTGCGGCGGTTCCCCTTCTGTGTCAGATCCAACAGCAGCTCCACGGTTACGCCTAATGTCACAAGCTGTCCCCTTCTTCCTTGGGAAACCCCAAACCGGCCATTTGGGCCTTACAGAAGGTGAGGGTTTTTGGTGCAAAAGAAAATACCATAGGACACATTGAATATTCCTGTCAATAGTATCATAGACTCTGAGAACTGGAAGAGACCTCCACGATCATTTAGCTCAACCTCCACATTTTACAGATAAGGAAACTGAGGCTGGGGTCATTCCACGAGTTCGTGGTGAGCCTCGGACTAGCGCCAGGTCCTCCGCCTCCCGGTTCTACGTTTTGGCATCGCACAGAATCGTAATCTTCAGGACAGACTGTGCTTTTCACCCATCCGTGGAAGATTCTCTGTCTCCGAGAGGCAGAGCTGTGTCTAAACTATCCGGGTGATGGGCGGTGTTGGGTGCTGTTGTGGTTTAGTTCAGATCCTTATCTTTGAAGAAGTCGGAGCACTCAGGCCCTCCGATGGGGGTTATTTGTGTAATAGTAACAACGATGTCTGAGACCTGCCTGCGTGCCGCCCCTTGGCATGGATCACCGTCAGTGCTCACTACAGCTGTGACAGGTAGATATTGTCACCCCTGCTTTACACAGCAAGAGACTGTGGGACTGTGGTTCCGAGAGGTTAAGTAAGTTGTCCAAACCGCACAGCTCAGGGTGGTAGGTCAGGAGCCACACGAGAGTCTACTGCCTCCTTTCTGCCTTTCTGAAAGATCTCACTTTTACTTTCAGGAAATTCTTTCAAAGACCAAACCTAAACCTGCAGGAAGCAGCAAGGATGAAGGGCACAGAAGTGTGCAGAGAAGGTTCGTGCAGGCAATGCATTCTGTGGCTGCTCGTTATTTGAGAGGGGAGTCAGGATGCCGATTAAATCTGGACTTTGTAAAGTCCAGGTTCGTGTTAAAGTGTTGAAAATTACATCTAGCGTGAAAGAGTAAAGTGAATAGCGTAGAAAAGAAATACAATACAAGTTAAATAAAACTTATTTAAGTCACAAGAAGGGAGAAAAATGCATAGAAAGAGAAGATTAAAAATAAAGGACAAAATAAGAGAGTGGAAATCATCAAAATATATCAGTAATGATTCCCAATGTAAACGCACCAACTCTGCGTTTAAAGAAAAAAGAATGTTGGATTGTATTCTGAAAATGTGTAGTTAGATGATATTTATAAGACACACACTTAAAGCATGAAGGCTCCTAATGTTTGAGACTGAAAAAATGTGCAATCACAACCCCAAAAGAAATTTATATTAGTATCAGACTTCAAGGCAAAACCATTAACAGAAACCCAGAAGTGAGTGTATGTTATTAAAGGTTCAGTTCTCTAGTAAAACATAAAACTTCTATACTTGTATGGACTCAATAACATAGCTTCAAAATATACAAAGCAAATATTGACAAAACAAGGATAAATGTCCAAATCTACTATCACACTGAAAAATTGTAACCACTTCTTCCTTTGTGATGGATAGCTCAAGCAGACCAAATAAATCAGTAAGAATAAGCAAAATGTAACAAACACAATTAACAAATTTGATATCACGGACAACTATGGAAAACTATTCCAACAGGAGAATCAGCTGTTTTCCCAAGCACATATGGGACAGTTATTTGGGAGGAGAGGGGTTGAAGGCAGTTCAGGGGCGGAAGAGTGGGAGTCTTTGGGGTAGGAAAACGGTAACCTAGATGATGACTACAGAGCAGGAAAATAACAATGCGGGAGGCAGGAGGAGGCCAGTGCACCACAAGCAGATTATAATGACTGACTCGAACTCTTAATCTAAATGTTAAAGGAATGAATAAGTGAATAAAATAAAAACAAAGAAGGCTTAATATGGAATCAAGGCGTCGTCAAGGGGAATCATATAATCATTTTAATAGAAGGAAAAGAATATCCAATGATGATTAAAATAATACCCGTGAATGACTAAACGAAAAAAAAAACTTTAAAGATAGTAGAAATAGCAGTGAACTTCCTTAACGAATAAAAGGTAGACACTGAAAACTTACAGCAAACAACACTTACAGGATACCTTAAAAGCCTTCTGTTCAATGGCCAAAGTATATACAATCCCTACTTTTGTTCAACATTGTACTGAGCTTCCTAGTCAGCGCAATGAAACAAGTAAACGAAATAAGAGGAATAAGGAGTGAATTAGAAGAAATTTAAATGTCATTTGTGAATGATACTGTGTGCTTAGAAAAGCCAGGAATCTGTAAACAATTATCCAAAGACTTATTATCCATCATACGTAAAGAACTCTCACCAGTCAATAAGAAAGAAGCAAAAAAGCCCGTAGAAAAACAGACAAAGGACGTGGACCAGCAGGCCACAGAGGCCAACAAACAGGTGGCCGCACGCCCGATATCCTCAGTACTCACTGAAACTTAAGATCGTGATGATTCTTCATTTCATTTCATCAGATTGGCAAAGATGTCAAGGTCTCCGGATGCTAAGTGACGGTGAGGACCGCGTGAGGAATTGGGGAAATCTCATAAATTGCTGATGAAGGGTGTAAATTAACGTAGCTACTTCAAAGAGAAATTGAAAAATATCGCACAGTACAATCGAAGCCGTCCCTGTTCTAGAATCCGCAATCTCACTTCTAGGTGTGGTCCCTGGAGACATTCTTGCACACGTGCTCGTGTTCAAGGCTCTTTGTTACAGCACTGCTCCCAACAGGGGAAAATTAGACACACTCTAACTGCCCATCTCTAACGATACAATGTAATAACGCACGGGAGTTAAAAAGAATAAGCAAGTATCAGGAACAAACCTCAACAGCACAGTGTTGAGTGAAAAAAGCAAATTGTGAAAGGAAACATATTACGTATTTATGTATATTTAAAATTTTAAAAATCAAACCAGCAGTGTATATTGCATTAGAGGATACACCCCAGTTTACCAGAGGGGAAGAATGGATTGGGTTGGATCCAGACAGAACGCTGCTGTGTCTGTAGCGTGTATTAGAACTAAGCAAAAAGGACACGAAGCCACCGGGGTAAACTGTAAGCGCTTACTGGACGTTGATGGCAGGCACGTGACAGCCGCGTTCATCTTTGTGCTTTTTAATAATTTAAAAACATTTATAGAGCAAATGGCTTTTCCTGCCAACCCGCCAAATCCTCGGATAACTAATCCTCTCCTAAGCCGCCTTCTGCAGGAAGCACGGAGTTCAGGGTCTTTTCCTTCGGTTTGTGGCCACGGAAATTGATCAGAGGAAGAAAACTCCCTCTTCCTCAACTTGACGGCACATCCTCTGACTCCCAGTTTTATTTATCAAGTCGACTGTCTCCACCGCGTCTCAGTCCTTGGCAAATCAACAAAACGATTAAGGCTAGAGCATCTTCCCAGAGAAGGCGGTAAGAGGATGCTGAAAATGGTATAACTACAATGATATAAAATTTAATATATGCATAGGACGAGAACAAAACAATGGGATTGTGCAAAATATCCCCGGCGGTGTGGCTACTTCACCCCCCACCCACCCTCGCCCGCTGTTCTGGCTGGAGCAGCACCCACCTGGGGACCTTGTCTGGCTTCGTAGCCCCTTCGAATAATGGGCCGCGGTGGGCACTGCATGAGGACTCGGGTGTTTCGGCAGCGGCGCTGCTGACACCGGTTAACGTATTCACTCAAACAAACATCCACCCCGGTTCTTCCACCGAGCAAGCATCAGTGCCCAGGGAAAAGTGGCAGAAGCACAGTGCCTGCCACTGAAGGGCATCAGGGAAGTAGCTGTCATCAAAGCCAAGGCACCCAGTTCCCTGGGGCAGGAGAGGGAGCTGGTCCCCAGGAACTGGGCACATTTCTGCGGTAATGAGCGCTGACCGTCTGTGAGTTACTTGCTGTCTGACCCACACTTTTTGGGGCCTGGCTGGGTGGAATAGTCAAAGTTTCCACGGCCGAGAATGAGTGATTCACGGGGCAGCACCCGTTTGGAGGACAGCTGTGCGTCACTCTACCCTCGCTACGAGAAGAGCGGGACTGGGGGGTGGGGGATCGAATTATTTTCTCTTGACTTGGAGGGGAAAGGGAGGCAGGGACCACGCACGTCCCTCCACACAGCTGTCTCTAAACTGCCACATTTTGGGATCTCAAACGCTTCGGGAAATGAAACGCGGGGGGCTGGTTACTTCCTAACCCCAGGACTCTTCTCGGTCGCTAACAAGCTTCCGCGCATTAAAGAGTTAACCACAAGCTCACCACAGGATGTCACCCTGATTAAAATTAAAGGGTTATCAGATTTAGAAAAAGGGGTGGGCAGGGCAGAAATAGACTCTTTTTCTTTCTCTGAAATCTAAAAGCAGCTTTCCCTCAAATTTTTTGAAACCAATTTCTTGGGACAGAGCCCTATTTTTAGCAGAAACATGCTAAATCGGCGAATCCCTCCCACCGTCTTCTGCAAGGAGAGAGAGACTTCTGAGAAACTGGGCCACGGAGCCGAGGAGACTTTCAACTCGACGGAATTCCCCCTGAGATTTTAAAGAAAGACCAGATAAGTAAGTACAATGTCAAGCAGAAACTCAAGCCCGGAAGGGAGACAGAAAACAAGGAAAGAGAAAAAGTCATGGGAAACGATGGTGACGGGAGGGGGGGGGGGCGGGCCGGGCACGGAGGCACCAGCCCTCATTGCGTCCAGCACGTTAAGCCAAGTGTCCAGAACTGGGCCCCTGCCCGGGGCCCCCGCGGCCAGCTCTGCCCTGCTCCTCGCCCACTCCCGGGGTGCCTCGTGGACTCCTTTTCCTTCCTGCTCTCGAGAATTCACATTCAGCTTTAAGCAAGACGCGAGTTGTACCCACTGTGCATTTTCGACAGGGACCAAACCCTTCCCTGGAGAATCCAAATGTGGAATCGCGGGCTGCAAACCTCGGCAAGCAGGACACATTCACTCAGGTTCCAGGGTCCTGGGTGCTTGGGCTTCTGCCCTGCTCCGCCCGTCCAGGGAGATTTTGCGCAGGGACGGGCTTTTGGTGCCGTTTAACCTACAATCTTTTTTTTTTTTTTTTGAGACAGAGTCTCACTCTGTTGTCCGGGCTAGAGTGCCATGGCGTCAGCCTGGCTCACAGCAACCTCAAACTCCTGGGCTCAAGCGATCCTCCTGCCTTAGCCTCTCAAGTAGCTGGGACTACAGGCATGTGCCAGCATGCCCGGCTAATTTTTTTTTCTATATATATTTAGTTGGCCAATTAATTTCTTTCTATTATTAGTAGAGACGGGGTCTCGCTCTTGCTCAGGCTGGTCTCGAACTCCTGACCTTGAGCAATCCTCCTGCCTCAGCCTCCCAGAGTGCTAGGATTACAGGCGTGAGCCAACATGCCTGGCCTGTTCTTCTTTTAATTGTAGTAAAACACACGTAACAGAAAACTTATCATTTAAACCATGTTAAAGCATACAATTCAGTGGCATTTAGTACATTCACAATGTTGTGCAACCATCACCACTATCTCGTTCCAGAACTTTTTCATCACCCCAACAGGAAACCCATTACCCATTAGCAGTCATCTCAAATTCCCTCCTACCTCCAGCCCCCGGCAACCATTATTCTGCTTTCTAACTGTGGATTTGCCTATTCTGGACTTTTCACACTAATGGAATCCAACAATTCCATTAAAAACGTGGGCTCTTACGTCTGTCTTCTTTCACTTAGCATAATGTCTTCAAGGTTCATCCAAGTTGTAGCATGTGTCAGAACTTCATTCCTTTATGTGGCTGAATAATATTCCTGTGTGGATATGCCACGTTTCCATATCTGCTTTTGCAGGAACTGGAAGAGGGTGGGATCCCCAGCAGGCAGACCTATGCTGGGGCTTTAAAAATACAGCCAGGAGTGATGCTCCCCCGGAATACCTGTTAACCTCGCCTGTGCTTTCCCACACTGTGGCGAGAGATTGAGGTGCTCCAGGAGCCAGAGATGCTGGCAGGGGACTCGGCTGGGGCTGACAGCCACGGGTCATTTCGGGTGAGATATCCAGCGTCCGGGCTTTCTGCTCGAGAGCCCCACATTCTGTACTCCTCGGGCGGCTCCCTCAAACAGGTGTGCTCCCCGGCAAGGGGAGACAGGAGAGACAGGTGTGCTCCCCGGCAAGTTGGTGCCTCCCTGCACAGCCCAGCAGGGGGCGCTGGTCCAAGGGCGTTTGCAGGAGGCTGTCTCCGACCTGGGCTGCCTGCGAGCTTCCACCTTGCTGCGGTGTTTTCTTCCTCAGTTTACTTCGCACATATTTGAGTGAGGAAAACTTGCCCTTGGGAAGGATGGACTGTTTCCCATTTCTTACTCTGTGGCTACACCTGCAACATCTTCATTCATTCACTTTTTAACAGAACGCCCTATGCCAGCCAGCACGGCGGGCGCCAGACATGCAGCGGTGCATGAGACACGGTTCCTGCCTTGAAGCGGGCTTGGGGAGACGTGTCTTCACATTCCAGTGTGCGGAATGCTATGAAAAAAATATTATGCCCAGCCCAGGATAGGATCACAGAGGCAGATGCCTGGCTTACGTCTGGGGAATCACCTGGAAGAGGTGACTTCTGAGGTGAGACTAGCAGGATGAGGGGACGATTTCCCCAGGTCAGGAAGTCAGGAACAGAGAGCAGTGACCATTTTTGGGGGTGGCAGTTGGGGGGGTTGGGTGCAGGGAAAGCAGAGAACTGAACCAAAACGTCATACTTTGAGCATAGGCATTTTAGCATTCTAGGTTTTTGAAAAAATCATGATTTGAGAGATAAAAATAATAAACTTGCTTCTGGATATGCTACTAAGACCTGAAAGAGAACTACTTCCCTATTAGTCCGTTACGGAATGTGCGTGCAGATGATACAGAGACCAAAGGAGGAGTTGTATGAATTCAGTGTGAGTCTCTAGAATGGCTCATGTGAAAGCAGAGAAGAAATCACTGGCTCTGGCTCTATGTCTTTGGGGACACAAGGTTGTCTTTGGATGTCACAGGAGCTGCAGGGACAACTTTGAAGGCAGTGGCTTGAAACCCTGGCTGCATGTAACAATCAACTGGGAGCTTTCTGGAGCTACCACACCTGGGCAACACTCTAGCAACTCTGATTTAGCTGGTGGGGTTTAGGGTAGAAGGGGAAGCTTCTGGAAAGGAGATAGGAAGGAGCTACCAGAGAAGCGGGTGGGAAACCAGGAGACGGTCACACCCTGGATGCCCAGGGAAGAGCAGTCAGCGGGGAGCATGGCGAGGGGGAAGTGGGTGTCCACCAGGTCACAAACTGCAGAGGGAATAAGAAAAGGAGGACTGGATGTGTCATGTAGGGCCATGGTTGTCACCAGTGACTTTAGCAGCAGGTTTGTTGGCAGATTGACCTGTGGGAGGCTGGATCAGAGCGTGCAGAGGAGTGAGATGTGAGTCAGGCCTTGGGAGGCGAGACAATGGGGACAGAACGCAGACCAACTTTGAAAGCAGGAGAGGAGCAAGGCTGCTGATGGAGGGGCGTGTGGGGTAGGAGTGACTTAATGATTTGTTTAGGATGAGGGAGACTTGAGTGTGTCCAAGTGCTAATGGAAATGATCCAGTTGAGAGGAGGGGGCGGGTTTGGGAGAGAGAAGGCATAATTGATGGTATAAAGTTCCTAAGAAGGCGGAAGGGAAGAAAAGTGTAGGGATCCAACACATTGTTGGCAGCACTGACCTTAAATAGGAGGGTGTCTCCTTGTTGTAACTGGAGAGGGCATGGGGAGGACGTGTGCAGGGCAGGGGCGGGGTGTGTGTGTGTGTGGCTGATTTATTGGGTGGGGGCTGAGAACATTCCTCACCCGTAGTTTACTCGTGGATGGGGTTACTGCATCTTCAGAGGCACGTGGCCTTGGCTGTCTCCACGCTCTCTCTTCTTCTAAATGGCAGCCAGACTTGAAGCCACTGTCCCAGCGATGTTAGTTGGGGCGTCCTGGCCACCCCGTCTTCCTGGTCCATCTTCTCCACCTGTGGCCGGGTGTCAGGCCAGTCAGCCACGTTCACCCCACAGCTTGGACTCTGGCCTACGCCTCTGGGTCTAAGTGCCCGGCCAAGACAGGTTCTACCTTCTGAGAGGGTCTC
The DNA here is from genome assembly GCA_963574885.1 of Lepilemur ruficaudatus. NCBI lineage: Eukaryota > Metazoa > Chordata > Mammalia > Primates > Lepilemuridae > Lepilemur > Lepilemur ruficaudatus. The sequence continues at coordinate 26,735 of CAUYRT010027172.1, read as the reverse complement.
TGCATTGGGAGTGGGGCTCAGACACCAAGGCTACCGGGGACTGGGAATGTGGTAGTATACTACATCCCCTTGGCCCCTGTCTCGTGTGTGTGTGTGTCTGTGCTCCGTCCCTGGGGAACCTCAGAGGGGAGGGGAGTAGTCACAGGACTTAGGCATGGAACCCTCATCCCGACACCCTAACAACCCCCTACCCTCAGTGACGGGGTCTTTGCCTCTGTGATCCTCATGTACCTGAGGCCGCAGGGGTTCAACCTAGCTGCAAGGGAGGCTGGGAAATGTAGTAGGGGGCACAGGATAATTGGTGTGCACTAATGGCATCTGCCACACCTTCTCTTCTTTCTTGCCTTTGAATGTTGTCATGTGAACACTTGGAGTCATGGCAGCCATTTTTTGACCATGAGGAGAAGGTCAATAGAATCACAGAAAGGCTGGCCTGAAGCTCTAGTGTTGTTGAGCTGCTGAAGCAGCCCTGGCACCACTTATTCTTTGACTCTTTGATATGGGAGATGCTTTGGGTGGATGTTCTATTACTGTTTTTGCAGCCAAAAGAACTTCAACTGATACAATAGTGAGTGCTATGAAGAAAATAAAGTAGGGTGAAGTGTAATGTGACTCAGGGAGAAGGTGGCAACAATCTGGGTGTGAGTGTGTGTGTGAGAGCAATGGACAAGGAGGTGAGAAGAGTCTTTGAGATTGAATACAGAAACCACCATGGGAAGAGTACTTGGGGCAGAAAGAACTCATGTACGAAGACCCTGAGGTAAGAGCACACATTTTGCCTTTTATGTTTGAGAGGGAAGGCCAATGAGGCTGCAGCACAGTGGTAGGAGAGGAGGAGAGAGTCTTAGTCTGTTTGTGTTGCTATAAAGGAATGCCTGAGACCAGGTCATTTACAAAGAAAAAAGTTGTATTTGGCTCACCGTTCCGCAGGCTGGATGACTGGGCATCTGGTGAAAGCCTCAGGCTGCTTCTACTCATGGCAGAAGGTGCGGGGGAGCTGGTGTGTGCGGAAATCACATGGTGAGAGAGGAAGCAAGGGCACCGGGAGGTACCAGGCTCTTTTTAACAACCAGCTCTCCTGGGAACGAACAGAGTGAGAACTCACTCATTAGCAGGAGGAGGGCACCAAGCCATTTATGAGGGATCTGCCCCCATGACCCAAATACCTCCCACCAGGCTCCACCTCCAACACTGGGCATCAAATTTCAACATGAGGTATGGAGGGTCCAAACTATAGCAGAGAGGAGGAGAATAAGGAACCTGGGTGGGCTCTGAAAAAACAGGGTCTTGTAGATAAGATCGGAGCTTGGTATTTTAAAGAACAGATTTATTGTTGTATAATTGACAAACAGTACGCTGCGCATGTTTAAAGTGTACTCTTGGGTCTGTTTTTTTCACTCTGCATAGTTATTCTGAGATTCATTCCTACTGCTGCATGCATCAGTAGCTTGTTCCTTGTTCTATTGCTCAGTTGTATTCTATTGTATGGGTATATTGCAATTTGTTTAAACATTTACCTGGGGAGAGACTTTGAAGTTCTTTCTAGTTTCTGGCTGTTACAAATAAAACTGCTATGCATGTTCAAGTTTTATATGACTATGTCCTTTCATTTCTCTTGGGTAAATACCCAAGAGTAGAATGGTAGATGTATTAATATGCTTAATTTTTTAACAAGCAAATTATTTTACAAAATGATTGCACCATTTACAATAGTATACAATGTCCTCATTTTCCCATTAGCAGCATGTAAGAGTTTCGGTTCCTCCAACATCTCGGGATGGCTGGATTTTTATTTACCATTCATACAGCTTCTTTGGTCAGGCGTCTGTTCTGATCTTTTACTTATTTTTCACTGGGTTGTTTATTTTCTTATTATTGAGATTTGAGGCTTCTTTATATATTCTGGATACAAGTCCTTTATGAGACATGTGTTTTGCAAATATTTTCTCCCAGTCAGTGGCTTGTCTTTTCATTCTCTTAACGATGTCTTCAGGGCAGAAGTAACTGACCGCTTTTTTCTTTCATGGATCATGTTTGGGATGATCATGTGTCTAAAAACTCATTGCCAAACTCAAGGTCACCTAGATTTTTTTCTTGTGTTACATTCTAGAAATTTTAGAGTTTTATATTTTAGCTCTTTGATCCACTTTTAGTTAATTTTTGTAAAAGGTGTAAAGTCTATTATATCTAGACTTTTTTTTTTTTTTTTTTTTTTTTGCATATGGATGTCTGGTTGTTCCAGCAACATCTGTTGAAAAGGCTATCGCTTCTCCATCGAGCTGCTTTTACTCCTTTGTCACATATCAGTTGACTATATTTGTATGAGTCTATTTCTGGGCTCTCTTTTGTTTCATTGATCTATGTGTCTATTCTTTTGCCAATACCATGTTGCCTTCATCACTGTAGCCTTATAGTAAGTCTTGAAGTTGGGTAATGTCAGTCTTCCAACTTTGTTTTTCTTCAGTATTGTGTTAGCTATTCTGGTATTTTAGAATCATTTTGCCAATATCACACAATAGTTTGCTGGCATTTTGATTGGGATTGTGTTGAATCTATAAATCAAGTTGGGAAGAATTGAAATCTTAACAATTTTGAATCATTTACTCTATAAACATGGAACATCTCTTCATATATGTAGATTCTCTTTTATGTCTTTCATAAGAGTTTTGTAGTGTTTTCACATATTGATCGTGTACATATTTTTCAGGTTTATATCTAGGTATTTCATTTTTTTTTGATATTAATATAAATGGTTTTGTCTGTTTAATTTCAAATTCCAATCATTTTTTTGCTGGTAAAAAGGAAACCAATTGACATTTGTATATTAACCTTGTATCCTGGAACCTTAGTGGAGACAACAGAAGCCCCCAAACCCCGGCCTTTGGTTATTCCCAACTTCCCAAATGATGCTCAACTTTTAGAATACTAAAGAGTGTACCATGTATAGAAAGGGCAACTATGGTTTTATGAAACTTGTTTCGGTTATTCATGTGAATATGTGGACTGAATCACAATGAAGAATGTATTTCTATGTGTTGCAGGCAAACATTTGAAAGCCTCTGCCACAGAGGAATTTCCTTCCCAAGGATCACAGAGTAAAGGTGGGCTCGGTTCGGCTCAGTCTCTTGTCCAGTGCCTGCCTCCTAAGAGTTTGTCCTCTGCCACCAGCTCCTCTTGCCCAGTGGGAAGAATCAAGGATTCTAGTGGCTGAGTTCAGTTCTCAACTGCTCCGGCCACCCAAGTCCCACTGGGTTTCCTACTGGTAAAGTGCTGCTGGTAAGAGTTCTTTGAGACCATCTTGCCCCTCAGTTTCTGTTAAAGAGTAAAACAACAACAATCATAGTTTTTTTAGAAAACAAAGCATTGAGTCTATCAGCTTGTCAGAAAAGAGAACACACTCCAGTGAAGCAATTTTAGGAGGAACTAAAGAGAAGCAGGTTGTAGTGGTTGTGCCATTTAATCATGATCAGGAAGGGCCACTGAGGAGCTTTAGACAGGTGTATTCACTTCCTAGGGTGTAATTCATTTCCTGTTCATTCATTTCCTGCTTTAACAAATTACCACAAACTTGGTGGCTTAAAACTGCGGTCCCCAACCCCCAGTCCATGGACCAGTACTGGTCCATGGCCTGTTAGGGATGGGGCTTCAGAGCTCTGCCACTTCCTCCCCTCCGTCCGTGGAAAAGCTGTCTTCCATGAAACTTAGGAAGGGTTGGTGCACAGCAGGAGGTATGTGGTGGGCAAGTGAGGAAAGCTTCATCTGTATTTACAGCCACTCCCCATTGCTGGCATCACCGCCTGAGCACCGCTTCCCATGTCCATGGAAAGACTGTCTTCCATGAAACCGGTCCCTGCTGCCAAAAAGGTTGGGGACCGCTGGCTTAAACCACATAAATTTACGATCTCACAGTTGCAGAGGCTAGAGATCTAAAATTAAAATGTTAGAGGGGCTACGTTCCCTCCAAAGGCTTGTGATCCTTCTCTGCCTCTTGCAGTTTCTGGTAGCTCAGGTGTCCCTGGGCTTGTGGCTGTATCACTGCAGTCTCTGCCTCCAACTTCACATGGCTTTCTCCTCTTCTGTGCCTGAAGCTGGTCTCTGCCTTTTTTTTTTTTTTTATAAGGACACCTGTCATTGGGCTTATCTAGGTGGACCTCCTAGATCTGTAGTCCCCAACTCCTGGGCCGTGGCCCAGTACCAGTTCGTGGCTTGTTAGGAAATGGATCGTGCATCACCACCTGAGCTCCACACCCCCTGACCACCACACCCCACCCTACCCCACCCCAGTCTGTGGAAGAATTGTCTTCCATGAAACTGGTCCCTGGTGCCACAAAGGTTGGGGACTGCTGTCCTAGATAATCCCAGATGATCTCAAGATCCTTCACTTCATTACATATGCAAAGACCTTTTTCCCAATAAAGTCACACTCACAAGTTCTGGGGGTTAGGAGGGGAACATATGTTTTGGGGGGCTACCATCAACTCACTACACTGAACACTTAAACTTTGCCACACATTTTGTAACTCAGTTGTGGCTTTTTGTTTTTGTTTTGCTTTGTCATTTAAAAACTCTACCAGGGAACCTCCAAGATGGGAAGTGGCTTTGGTCTTCCTCACCATCTGAGGGCAGGAAGGCCTCCTGAAAGACATAGCTTGAGATGGGTCAGGCAGCAGTTGGCGAGGAGAAGATGGAACCAGCTGGGAGCGGGGAGAGAGTCCGCCAGAGGATGTTTGTGTGAGAGGCTGGAGGGGCAGGACCGTGTGGAGATTTGAAAGATCTGAAAGGGCAATGTGGCAGCTGCCATAGTTTGAGAACAACAGGGATGTCTGATAAGCCTGGAGAAGTAAACTGAGGCAGAAATCCACGGTGGCCCAGGTAAATGCTTTGGCCTCATCTTGATGGCATGGGGAAGCCATCTCTAAGCCAGTCTTGGAATAAACCTGTCTCTCACCCCGCATGCACACAGTTGCACATTTGTGTTTTTAGATGAGTGTGAGGGATGTGCCATGTTGCCCGGCAGCGCGCAGGGAAGCAGAGAAACCCTCTCATTCTCTCTCATCCAAAGGAAGAAGAAAGGAGTGAGGCCGAGAGGACGGGAACCAATGAGCACGGAGTTGAGTAGCCGGGGGAAGCCTTTAGGGCGGGGACACCTCTGCAGGAGGGAGGCCATGTGGCTATCTGTGGGACTCTGCTGGGCCCCAGGCGTGGGGAAGTGGAGCCCGGCCCTTGCTGTCCCGCAGCAGAGCACAGTGGTGGAGCCCACACCAGCCCTGCGGCCTCTGCCTTCTGCACACCGTGTTTGTCTTGGCTGAGAGCTGCGTGGGGCTTTTTGAAGCTGATTCCACCAAGACAAAGCGGGAGGAGTCTGGACTGGAAGGGGCCTGAGCTGGGGAAACAGAGGGGGTCCCATGGGGAGTCGACGGCAGACCCGATGAGAGCCCAGGACTCCTGATGCCCTCTGTATGGTGCTCAGCCCAGGCACCATGGAGCTTCCTGAGTGGTGGAGTCCAACACAGGCCCGACATCCTCCAGGAGGACATCTGAGTGCGAAAAGGAGCCTAGCGTTGTGCCGCTGAACCAGAAATGTGCCTCCTCTCTTGCTTCATGACACACAGACACCCCCAGACGCCACACTCCAGCTCCCAGGGCCTTAGCTGCACCAGCGGGCGCTCCTGGCCTGGGTGGGGGTCTCCAAGGAGGCCCAGCTGGCTGGGAGCGCTGGGCCATGTTCCACCCCTGCCAACCCCATGATTCTCAGACCTTGATTCAGCATGCCCCACCAACCCCCGGCTCAGCGAGGACCCTCCCATGTCCTGTTCCACACAGATGCTGATGGGTCACGTGTGCCACAGCTGAAGGCCTCCCCCATCCGCCTCCACCATCTGCTGAGGCCCCATAATTATTCCAAGGCCCGGTGCAGCCTCACTCAGAGGGGAGAGTTCACACAGCCTTGTAATGTAACCCGGCCGAGGCTGCGCGGGCAGGGGGTCCCCAGCTGGGTAATGAGCCGCTAGCTTTATTGAATTCCCTGGCTTGGCTCTGACTAATCACTGCTTTAGCTGAGGCTGCCCGCCCAGCACCCTCTCCAAGGACTTCCTTCTTCCCAGCACCCCAATTCCTGCTCCTCAAACCCTTCCTCCTCCCCAAACAAGTTTAAATGACCAAGACCAGGGCAGGGAGGGCCCCCAGGGGGCTGGCCTGCCCCATCCATCTGGGAGAAAGTATGGCTGCCTTAGGTCTGGGGCCCGAACAGGGCAGTACAGGATGGGCTGCTGGGGCCACCTGTGCAGCGCCCGCCCCCACCCGGGCTCCTAAACCTGCCGACTGCCCTCCCGCCCCCCGCTTTCCGGAGGCCTGGGCCCCATGGAGGGAGGGCCTTGGCAGAGGAGGCTGTGCTGTGGCCAGGCCTTTCCAGGGAGAGGTGGAGGAAACTGCCTTCCCTCCTTTGCTTGCCGCCTTCTGCTCAGTCTCGGGCCCCACCCGATGTCACGTCTGTGCAACAGCAAACCCCAGGCCTCTCCCCCGAGCACTGTAAGGGCCTCCACCCCAGCGTTCACTCTTCTTACCTTTTCTGTGTACTTGTTTTCCGGTTAGACTGTACCCTCTCTGTTGACGAAGACCGTTGTTGATCTCTATGTGCCCAGAACTTAGCACACAGTAGGTGCTTTAAAAAAACCACTTGTGCAAAGAAAGAAAATAGAGGCAGAGGGAGCAGGTGTGGCGAGAGGTAAGGGGTTTGGTCTGCCCATGAGTGAAGTGGCATCTCTGGGCTTCTGTCCATCCCTGTCATGTGTGCGACTGATTGGGAAATGGTGTCAGCTGTGTTGTCCTGTTAAGACCCTAGTGGCTCAGGAACTGTGCTCTGGATGAACCTGAGGTCAAGGTTACATAGAGTTTACTGTCTTAGCGTGACCTCCTGCCTTGGCACCTAGATCAGGGCCTGAGCCCACCCTGGAGGCTGTGACAGGTCCACGGTGCCCCCATCCTCTGACAATGGTGAAGGCCAGAAGGGGCTCTTCTGAGACAGCTCAGAGTCTGGCCCTCTGACTGCTCTCCCTGGGTGGCAAGAAGGACTGAGCTGTCCCCGATGTCCTTGGGCAAAGGGTGAAAGGCAGGGGGCACCCCCAAGTGGGCCAGGCCTCTGCCCTGGTGGCCTGAGCTGGGGAGGCCCAGTGGACATTAGTAGTGGGCCACCGAGCCACCCCAGCCAAGCCCACCCTTGGTTTGCTAAGGGTGGGATTCACGCCAGCCCCCAGGGAAGAGTGTGCGGGAGACAGTCAGACATAGGGACAGGAGAGGGAGAGAGCGTCAGGGAGGGAGGGCCCAGGAGGAGGAGACTTCAAAGGACTCCCAGAGCAGCTTATAAACAAGCCGGGTGGGGCAGGGTGGCCAGTGGGGGCTGGGGGGTTCTGGAGGGGATGGAGGCTTGCATGGGGCGGGGCGTGTGACAAGCACGGGCCTGGGAGCAGGCAGGGGAGGCCATGGGGGCCCAGGTGGGCCTAGCCTAACCTCTCTGTGACTCAGTTTCCTTTCCCGCGCAGCAAGAACTCCCTCCCTCCTGGGGCCACTGTGAGGTCGGAGCCACGGTGCAGGTGAAAGCACTGTGTGGGCTCCGGGCCCTGATCAGATGTTATTTATTATTCTGAGCTGTGTTTTGGTGGGAGACTTGGAAGGGCTGAGAGGGAGAGTCAGAGTATTCTAGGGCCCCTGTCTTCCCTGATGCTGTTTTGAGAGCTCTCAGAGCACGGTGGCCAGGAATGGGGCCCTGGAAGGAGAGGCCCACAGCTCCCACAGGACCGGGCTGGGGGAGGCAGGACGGACGGCTCCCCTTGCGTCTGCGACTGCCCCTCCCCGCACGCTCCCCCCACCTGCTCTGAGCGTGCCCCTCTCCCACCTCCTCCCTGGTCTCGGGTGGGCGGGGGGGCTCCCCAGAAACCAGCCTCCTCTCCTTGGATTCTTGTCCCTGCGTAATGGGGCTGTGACAGTTTTTCTAAGTCCTGCTTAGAAATGTGTCACTGTCCATTTCCCTTTGTGATATCACAGGAGGCTGCGCAAACCACGTTGTTCCAGAGCTTGCTGAGGCCCCTGCTCCGAGCAGCTGGAACATGGGTTTATGAAATTACAGGGAATTCAAAGCAGCCGGCGTCGCCCGCTGTCTGGCTTCATTACTGGGACCAGCCTCGGAGGGAAGTTTATTCCAATAATTTAGAGGATTAGGATCTGACACCCTTCATTAGTGATTCGACATAAGCAGAAAAGGCAGATCCTGCAGTGTGACCCGCACAACGGGAAGGAAGCGGCTCAGGCAGGGAGAAGGCAACACGCCACCCAGCTGGGAAGAGGAAAGGTCTGTAGGGTGGAGAGAAGGATCCTGTTGGCTTTTTGCAGTCAAATTAGATGGTGAGCTTTGTTCCTGAAGGGAAAAGCGGACCTAGGGGAGGGCGAGGCCTGGGCTCAGGCCTCAGTTTCCCCATCTGTGCAATGAGAGCACGGCCGAGGGCCTTCGAGATCCTTTCCTGCTCTGACGTGTGTGGTGCCCACCCATCTGCTACCCCTAGGACATGGAGGCTCCCCAAATCCCTTGTGGTTTGGCCTTGACAAGGTACCTCTCTCTCCCGGGGCTCTCTCCGTACCGGCCTCCCACCCCTAGGATTGAATGCCCACTGAAAACACATTCAGCCTGCTGGCTGCTCCGTGGTGTTTTAGATACAAGCCATTTCCTGCCACGGGGGGAGAGGTCGCCCCGGCCAGCCCCTGGCAGCTTCTGGCTCTCTTCCCGGCCCCTCCACAAATATTGCCCCTGATGTTTCAAAAATCGCTTGTCCGGTCTGTAAAAACCAGCGTTTGGGCTGTGCCTTGACAGCAGTTCTGACAGATGGATGGGGGAGGGGGCTCTGCAAGGCCCCTGCCCACACCCAGCAAGCTGGTGTCCCCGATTCCTGGATAATGGCAGGGTGCTTAGCTTCTCTGTGGGTCCTTTCCTCCCACCTAACATGGAGGTGCCGTTTGCTGTGAAGACCACACGAGGTGATGTGTACAGAGACCCTGCATGTGCTCAGAGCCCAGTGCGTGTTAGCACCGGTATCACTAGTACCGCTTGCTGTGTGTGACCTTGGGCAGGTCGCTTGCCCTCCTCGACCACAGACCTTTTACTCTGCGGAGTGGGGACGTGCGATGACACCTGCAGAGCCCCGGCACTCAGAAGGAGCCCCCTGAAAAGGGCGCGGTGGTCGTCGGGGAGGGCAGCTCGGCTGTGCAGAGCAGTCCTGAGACGCTGTTGCCGCCGCGGAGGTTTTCTTGGAGCCGACAAGTGTGTCAATGGAGGAGTGAGGAATGTGATACGTCCCGGCAGCCGGGGGAGCCGGAGCATATCTGGTATGTGTCTCTGGAATGGTTTGGGGAGCATTCACCGAAGTTGGAACGTAAGACACAACCGCCCGGGACGTAGAGATACGAGCTGTCCGTGTGCACACCCCCCACAGAGGGACCTGGGGCTGGGGTGGGAGTCGGCTTACACGACACAGCGGCACAGCGCGGCTCAGGCCCGCCCTGGAATGGCCGTGAACTTGTTGTTTTTCCACGTCATTTGCTCTCAAATGTACTATCGAGCCGGGCGATGCTAACCGGTGGCTGCAGGTCCCTCCTTGTAACAAGTGATTATGTGTTCTTTAGAGGTGGCTAAAGGGGAGGAGGGGGCCCAGCCCCAAGAAGCGGGGCGGGGGGGAAAGGGAAACAAACCCTTCTTTACAGCGAGCTTGCGTGTCCCGAAGCCAGCTCCCCGCAAAGCACATGCCATTTTTGGCCCTTGAAGGGGTTAAAGGCCTCCTGGAGTCAAAAACAAGCAGGTGTCCCACCGTGCCAGATACGCTGCCTAAACTGCTTCCAGCTTTTTTTTTTTCCCCTTCTGCAATAAGTCTGTGATCAGCCACGGGACAGAGGCGCCAGCAGCCTGCCTGTGACAGGCATCAGGTTAGCTCGCTCCCACTCGGGTGGCGCGCCCAGGATATAAATCCAGGCTCGGGGCCCCTGCTGCGGCTCCTCTCCCTGCACACTCAGGAGAGGGAGTTTCTTTCCAAAGACCTTTCTTTTATCTGAAGCCGCACGGCCCAGCAGGCTGCACTGACTTGGTGGAGGCAGCCGGCAGCAGCAGCCTCAGCACAGCCTTAGCAAGGAAGCCTGCTGGGGTGGGGAGGGCAGGTGTCTCCAGCCCCCGAGAAGGAGGCCCTGGTGGCCCCCTGCCCCTGGCGTCCTTGCAGGGGAGGTCTCCGGCCACCACACACCACAGCATGTGGGCCCTGGGGTGCCGCCGGTTCTGGTCCCGCTGGGAGCAGGCGGCAGTGCCGCTGCTGCTGCTGTTGCTCGGGGTACCCGCTCGAGGCCTGGCGCTGCCACCCATCCGCTATTCCCACGCTGGCATCTGCCCCAACGACATGAACCCCAACCTCTGGGTGGATGCACAGAGCACCTGCAAGCGGGAGTGTGAGACGGACCAGGTGAGTGGACTACATGAGTGTGTTAGTGAGGCGGGTGGGGGCTGCGGGGTGGGTACAGCTGGAAATGCCCTGCAGGACCCAGGAATGAGAAGGAACACAGACCCTGTCCACCCAGAGATAAACAGGGCACGATGCCTGTCTGTTTGCACCCAGGCCTGGAAAGAGGCAGGAGTGATGTCCAAGTTCATCAGGGACAGGGAATCCGAGGATTCCTCCTTGTCTGCCAAGGGCTGCTGTGAGCCAGCGCTAGGGCAGGCACATAGTGGGGACTGGCATGACACGTCAGCACACCCATAGGTGAGAGTGGAATGCAGAACCGTGCAGGGAGGGCCCAGGGAGCCACTGCCGGTGAGGGCAGGATGAGCTTGGAACCCACCTCTGACAACATAGTTGAGGCTTCATGGCCTCCAGGCCACCTCCCCAGAGGCTTGGACCCTGACCGTGAGAGCAGACCAGGCTGATGGCAGGCCGGGCATGAACAGTTCGGAATAGTCCCCCAGGTGTCCCTGAGAAGGTAGGGGACTAAATGTCAGCCTCCCAGATTTCTCGATCCAGCTCTCTGCTCCTCATCAGAGGACACTGCGGCAGGGCTGGGCCGGCTCCAGGGCAATTCCCTCCCAGCTCCCAAGTCATTCCCAAAGGCCATTCCTGTCCACGCCCCCGCCAGGGGCAATGGGCCACGGTACCTGCACCTGCTCCGGGCAGAGCCACTTCCTGCCCAGCCTGGCCAGCTCTGAGGATAGCACAGTCGGAGCGACAGTCTCCCAGGGCTGCAGGTCTGGGCTGCCATCCCCAGGAAACTTGAGACCCTAGTGCTCCTGTAGGGGCCTGGTCACCCACGGGAGAGCACAGGGCTGCCCAGTGCCCAGGGGACCATGCTCAGGCCTTTCAGGCCAGATGCTGCCAGTGGACATGGGGTGCCGAGGGAAAGGGGGATAAGTACTGGGGAGGGGTGGCGGCTCTTCCCGCCCAGCTAGGGTTGTGCCATTACTTGGCTATGTTTGTAGGGAAGCCTGTTTCGCTGGTGTGGGCTGGCCTGCTAAACCAGGTGGGACCTGGGCACAGTGGACTCTGACTGGTCCTGTGCATCTCGGGTAGAGGCACCTGTGTGGGGCTGGGGATTCAGACAGTCTGTGGGGACACTCTGGCCCTGGAGCAGAAGTGTTCTGAGGATCAGTCTGGGTTTCCTGTGCCCCGAGGACCCAGCCTCTCATGGACCTCCCGGTCCTGAAGTAGCTGTCTGGGCCAGTGTCTTAAGGATCAGATGACCTGCAGGCTGAGGGGCAGGTTCTCCTGCTCCTACTTTCCCTCCTGCCCTCACCTCCCTGCAGGGCCCTCTCCCTTGGACGCCAGCTCTGTGAGCTGCCCATCCCTGTCCTCAGCCTCCCCTGGTGTGGCCTGGAAGCCTATGCCAAACAAGGGCTGCAAAACAAAGTCCCCATTCTGAGCTGAAAGGGGTAGCGCAGTAAACAAGCCAGGCAGGCAGGCTCCACACAGCCGGGGTGGGGGGTATTTTCCCCCTCTTAGCTGATGTGGAATGTCAAAGAGGCTGAAATAAAAGTTGGAATGACGAGAGGCCAGCCCTAGTGGGGAGTAACTCACAGAGTTACTACCTGGAGGAGGATTAGGAGTGCTGCCCGCCTGCCCCGTGGGTACGATGTGTTATTGTCGAAAACACCACGTGAGATCCTTGTTTTTGTCGGCTCCAGGAGCGTGGTGCTAATTTCGAGGAATTAAACTAATGCCTTACATGGCTCCACAGAAAATCAGAGGGGATTACAGCCTGGCAAGTCCCCGCTGACCTTTGCCACACAAGGGGACTTTTCTTCTTGTTGCTTTCCCCCTGAAATGTCCCACATGGAGCTGAGCACCCAGGTCTTGTGCAGACCTGGCGTCCCGGGCCTGTCTCACCTGCCTTCACTCTTGGCTTTGGGTGAACCTGGGCCCTTGTCACGGCCTCTGTTGCTCATGTGTGTGCTGGTCTCCTCCAGGGAGGCGAGGGTGGACAGCCTGGAACATCTGTCCTGGGGTGCTTCTTTCTTGGCATCTGCTGTGAACTCTTCAAGTCAGTAGAGCATCCTCACCCCACTGGAGAAATGACAAAAGGGGCAGCCTCACTTGTTCAACTAGACCTCCTATGTGGTAACCACATCACGTGGAAGAAAAAAATGCCATTGCGGCATCCACTGGGATCTCGGAGCCCTTGTCTTCGGGCATCACCTCTGGGTCTCTGCATTCTCCTTGGTGAAAGGGTCATAGGAAAACTTCCCCTCTTAGAGGTCTGTGGCTCACCTCTTCCCACACTGCTAGCTGTGTGACCTTGGGCCAGTTACGGAGCCTCTCTGTGCCTCAGTCATCACCATCTGTGAAGTAGGGATAGCAGTTGTACCCACTTTAGGCTTGTGATGAGCATAGTAAGTTGACAGATGTCCAAGTTCTTAGACGAGGACCCAGAACACAGTAGATGCCATGTAGGTATTCGCTGGGATTATCACCAAGAGTTGCTACTCACACTAGATGGCGAGCACGTGAGTGTCCCTCCCCACGAGCCGTGGGGCAGCGAGCCCCTCCCCTCTTCCTTCTCCTCCCTGTTCAGGCCTCTCTCTGGCTCTTTCAGGAGTGTGAGACCTATGAGAAGTGCTGCCCCAACGTGTGCGGGACCAAGAGCTGTGTGGCGGCCCGCTACATGGACGTGAAAGGGAAGAAGGGCCCCGTGGGCATGCCCAAGGAGGCCACATGCGACCACTTCATGTGTCTGCAGCAGGGCTCCGAGTGCGACATCTGGGATGGCCAGCCCGTGTGTAAGTGCAAAGACCGCTGCGAGAAGGAGCCCAGCTTTACCTGCGCCTCGGACGGCCTCACCTACTATAACCGCTGCTACATGGACGCCGAGGCCTGCTCCAAGGGCATCACGCTGGCCGTCGTCACCTGCCGCTATCACTTCACCTGGCCCAACACGAGCCCCCTGCCGCCCGAGACCACCGTGCACCCCACCACGGCCTCCCCGGAGACCCCCGGGCTGGACATGGCAGCCCCAGCCCTGCTCAACCACCCTGTGCACCAGTCGGTCACAGTGGGCGAGACAGTGAGCTTCCTCTGTGACGTGGTGGGCCGGCCCCGGCCCGAAGTCACCTGGGAGAAGCAGCTGGAGGATCGGGAGAACGTGGTCATGCGGCCCAACCATGTGCGTGGCAACGTGGTGGTCACCAACATCGCCCAGCTGGTCATCTATAACGCGCAGCCCCAGGACGCTGGTGTCTACACCTGCATGGCCCGGAATGCCGCTGGGGTCCTGAAGGCCGACTTCCCGCTGTCGGTGGTCAGGGGGGGCCAGGCCGCGGCCACCTCGGAGAGCAGCCCAAACGGCACGGCCTTTCCGGCAGCCGAGTGCCTGCAGCCGCCTGACAGCGAGGACTGCGGCGAGGAGCAGACGCGCTGGCACTTCGACGCCCAGGCCAATGACTGCCTCACCTTCACCTTTGGCCACTGCCACCGCAACCTCAATCACTTCGAGACCTATGAGGCCTGCGTGCTGGCCTGCATGAGTGGGCCGCTGGCCGCCTGCAGCCTGCCCGCCCTGCAGGGGCCCTGCAAGGCCTACGCGCCCCGCTGGGCCTACAACAGCCAGACGGGCCAGTGCCAGTCCTTCGTCTACGGCGGCTGCGAGGGCAACAGCAACAACTTTGAGAGCCGAGAGGCCTGCGAGGAGTCGTGCCCCTTCCCTCGGGGGAACCAGCGCTGTCGGGCCTGCAAGCCGCGCCAGAAGCTCGTGACCAGCTTCTGTCGGAGCGACTTCGTCATCCTGGGCCGGGTCTCTGAGCTGACTGAGGAGCCCGACTCGGGCCGTGCCCTGGTGACGGTGGACGAGGTCCTGAAGGACGAGAAGATGGGCCTCAAGTTCCTGGGCCGGGAGCCACTGGAGGTCACTCTGCTCCACGTGGACTGGGCCTGCCCCTGCCCCAACGTGACAGTGGGCGAGACTCCGCTCATCATCATGGGCGAGGTGGACGGCGGCATGGCCATGCTGCGGCCCGACAGCTTCGTGGGCGTGTCGAGCACACGGCGGGTCAGGAAGCTCCGCGAGGTCATGCACAAGAAGACCTGTGACGTCCTCAAGGAGTTCCTGGGCTTGCACTGAAGCCCCCCGACCCCTCCCTGGCCCCTTCCTGGCCCTCTCCCTCCTACCCCTGCCCCATGCCCCCCAGTCAGCACCCTGGGCAAGGTCAGATCAGACAGTCGTGGGCCAGCAGGGAAACACCCATCAGCATGGCAGAAAAAAGCCACCGGAGGGTCTCAGATCAGCTTCTATTCTTTGGGTTCCATAAAGGGTCCATTTTTTCAGCTGAGGGGGACAAAAGGGGAAGTCAGCAGACATGTGTAGGTTGTTCCTGATGACCGGTCTGCTCAGGCATTCTCCTCCCTTTGCCACTCCCCAACCCCTGGCTCTCCCAGCCACCTGCCCACAGCCAGGCCCCGGCCAGGGTCCAGGAGGCGACCCCGCTGCGTGCTGGTTACAGGAGCAGGTGAATGAAAGGGCTTGCAAGGGGGCAGGTGGGGGGAGACAGGAGGGCCCAGGGACCCGCGGCACAAATTCCCCACGGCCTCCTGGATCACTGTGAGCAGAGACCACTTGGTGTTAGAGGTGGGGGCGGTGGGAAGCCGGAGGCATAGTCCAACCCAGCACTCAACTTGCCCTAAGTGGAGGCTGCTGGGACAGGTGGCTCTGGGTGCTCAGCCTGTGTCTCTAAGGCCAGCGCAGCACCAGCAGAACACATCCTTCCTCTTGGCTGCATTGGTTTGTTGATTCAGTTCTGTTCAGTTCAACCCAGTGGACATTCTCTGAACACCTACTGGGTGCCAGGTGCTAGGACCACAGACTCCTGTCAGTCACTGCCCGGCTCCGGGCACCCGAACACAAACGCCCTGATCCCAGGTTCCCCCCCAGAAGCAGACCCATGGCTGGCCCCCCCAGCTCTCGCGTTTCCATTCGATGGGCCGTGTGCTTGCATAGGCCACTGCACGTAAAGCAGATGGAAGCCCCGGGACCTGTTTTGGTGGCAAGGGAAGAGCAAAAGCAAGCGGGAAGGGGCACTGGAGGAATAGGAGACAGGGAGGCAGGCTTGAGGAGGAAGAGGAACGCTGCTCGATGCTCCCATCTGGTGGTGGCCTCAGGAGCCCGCGGGATCCTGGAGGGAGGACCTAGGTGCGGCCTGGGAGGGAGGGTTTAGGGAGGTGGCAGCTCGTTGGTGATTTTCTCATGTTTCCAGACCTCCTGGGTGGGCCTGGCCACTCCCCCACAAGAGAGAGGATCTGGGACCCCCACTGCCAGCCCTGCGTCTGCCCCCACGCCCTCCTCAGCCCTGCGTCTGTCCCTGTCCCTCCAAAGCTAGAGAAGGTCATTATGGGGCATCCTCATTTCTTCCTCAAATATAGGGAGGAAGATACCAATTAAAAGCTCATAGTATCAACAGCCCTTCCTGTGTGATTCCTGTGGGCTTATGTGGGGGAGGGAATGGGGAGGGATAGTGGTGGTGGTCATTTGCTTGGTGACCTTCTGGGAGGGAAGTCTGGCCCATGGGACCATATTTGGGTGCTAGAGGGATGCTGCTCATATTCAGGCCCACTTTGCAGCTCCAAGGCCCCTTAACAGTGCTGCTCTGTGAACTAAGCACGAGAAATCAGAGGCCAGAGAGGCAGGCAGGGGTGGGGCACAGGCCCAGGAGTTCTGACCCGAAATCTGGGTGCTCAGACCCCATTATGACAGCACAGCGGGTCAGGTGAAGAGGCCAGACCCCACTACTGATGGCATCGAGTTCAGAGGTGAGAAGGTGGAGGAGATGGGAGTGGGGCAGGAGGGGCTGTGCCACCAGCTGTGACTCCCTAGGGGGCCTCCAGGTGGAGCCTGGTCCCTGCAGGACTCTGCAGCAAAGCTCCAGGTGTGCCCAGGGCATGGGGCTTGGTTCTGAGAATGAGGACAGCGATATCTGTGGCCTCAGGGTGGCCCAGGCCTGCTCCTCAGCCCTGGAGTCACGTTCAGGAGCCCTGCAGCTGTGGCACACCCCACAGCTTGTCTGTCGCCTACAAGAGACACTGCTCCCCTGCACGCTTGCCTGGGTTTTCCTGGGCTCCAGCCCAGTGGAGGAATTCAGGCCGGGCCTAGCCCAGCCCAGCCCATCTCAACCACAATGAGGGCACGAGGACGGGGCCAGGAGAGGGAAGACAAGCTGCTCTCTGAGAGCGGAGAGGCCAGAGGAGTTGGAGGTTCTCAGGCAGCCATTGGGAGAACACTGAGCCCAAAACTTAGCCACCAAGAGGGTGTGATCTGCACCCAATGGGTGATGACACCATTGCTCGCCAGCCTGGGTAACACAGCGAGACCCCGTCTCTAATAAAACATATATACATTTTAAAAAGATGGTGTGATCCCTGCTCAGATCAGGTAGCCAGAGAGCGAGGACTGTCTCCTCAGCCTCCCTAGAGGCCTGGGGACATCCGGTTGCACCTGCTGCTAGCCCAAGGTTTAGCACACTCCTGTAGAGCCTGAGGGAGCAACTGTCCACACACGAGCACGGGTCATCTCCCCCTTTACCCCACTTGCACAAATAATGGGGCCTGAGCCCTGTGGCTGGGCCAGGACAGCAGGGGCCAGGTCGCACTTCTGCTCCCCGTAGTGATGTGAGGTTCAGGAAAATCCCGTCTGAGGGGTCCGTCTCCCCAGATCACTGCCCAGCCTCAGCCCCAGACCCTGGGGTCCCTGTCATACTCCAGCCCCAGCTTGGCAGAGCAAGAAAACCCAGCCTGTGGGGTCAGATTCACCCAGGTCTGTCTGGGCCCTGCCACTTATCTGCTGTCTCTCTGAGCCTCAGTTTCCCTTATCTGTAAAACAGAAGGTAGTAAGAGCACTTTATAGAGTCTTGGGGAGCTTGACCCCATTAGCCTTGTAAAACTGGACAGGCTGGGAAACAGCCTGGCATGGGAGGCTGCTGCGCCGTCTCACTCTCAGCCGCCCCCTGGCTGGGAAAGGCCAAGACCTGTAGCCCTGCCCTCATGCTGGGTGCCAGGCCTCCCAATTTCAGCAAACACACAGCTTCAAATGTTTTATTCTGTTGCTTACAGCGTATGTCCAAACTGAGTGCCCCACGTAGGCTGATTTGGGGTTCAGAAAATAGGGGCACTTAGGGAATGGGTGGTTTAGATGCTATTATAACTTCTGGCCTACTGCATGGCATTTCTTTTTCTTCCTTTCTTTCTTTTGTTTTAGAGACAAGGTCTCTCTCTGTTGCCCAGGTTAGTCTCGAACTCCTGGCCTCAAGTCTCAAGTCATCCTTCTGCCTCAGCCTCCCAAAGTGTTAGGATTACAGGCGTGAGGCACCACACCTGGGCGGCATTTATTTCTCTATCCTGGAAACCAAGCCCGAGTCCTTTGCCTCTGTTACCCTAGGCCTTATACAATGCCTGACGTCTAGTAGGTGCTCAATAAAGGGCAGACTGAGTTCTCAGTTGCCAGGCAGCATGGGGAGGTCACCTCACTCAGTCAAACCCAGGAGATTTGGCCTCAGCCCGGGCCCCAGGACATAGGGAGACTCAGCCTCCTTCACCAAAGCCAGACTCGCCTGCTTCCCTCTCTGAGAGTGCGCGAGACACTCTCTCCTCCCCTCCTTGAGTCCTTGTGTCTCTTGGTACCCCCAGTGCATCCCTCTGTGTGCGTCTTCACAGACCCACGCTGCGCAGCCTGTCTCCGGACCAGCCCCGGGGCTTCTGGGGCAGGACAGCTTGGCTTTTTCCACCCTCCGGCCTCCTAGGACACTCTGCCCCATTGTCTCGCCAGCTGCTGTGTAGTCTGATGTCACCCCTTGGACAGTGGGGCCGGAGAGAGGGGCTCGGTCTGGAATCTGGCTAGGGACGGGAGAGAATAAATACGCAGCATCGTGGCGACGTCCCCAGGCCATGGAGGACTCCTCGTGTCCCATCGTCTTGTTAGAATAACATCAGCGTGAGTGAGCGCTTACTATGTGACAAGCACTGGACACCGGCACCTGTCGTCACCTGGCAACTGTGTGAGACAGAATGCTGTTTTGTAGGTGGGAAAACTGAGGCTGGAAGGGATGAGAAACTTGCTGGAGATCACACAGCCAGTGAGCGAGCGGCAGAGCCAGGACTTGAGTCCTGCCCGTCTGACCTCGGGGCATGTGATGCCCACGTTATGCTGTTTCTCCTCGTGTGTGACACACACACACACACATACACACACACGTCCTGCTCCAGGCCGGGCAGTGGGGAGTCCCACCAGAACCCCAAATATCTCCAAAGAGCCTGCCTCCAAGCCGTGCACACACACCGCCCGGGTGGCTTACGACCTCACCGTGTGACATGTATTTCTATCACACACATAAGCAGTCATGGCCTAGATTCCTGAGCGAGACATCTGCCTACTCATCCTTCAAGACTCGGCTCCTTGGGGAAGGCTCTGCTGTCTCCCAGGCCTCGTGAGCACTCCTCTCTGAGTCTGTCCCCATCTGTACTTGCACTGATCCAGATCAGAGTGATTGCCTAGGGGCTCCAGGAGGGCCATGGGCCCAGCTTGCGCAGCTTACAGGGATTTGCTGGATGAGCAAAGGATCCTGGGGCCGAGTGCCAGGCGGTGCTATTAGACTGGACACTCATGAGGCTGGGAAGGGGCCTCTCTAGAGTCTTCCCTCCTTTTTCAAGGCTCCACCTCCTGACACCTGCTCCTCCTTCTTTTCCTCCCCCCACCCCATGAGTCTGCAGTCTCCCTCCTACTCTGGGGAATGTGTGATTAATGCAGGCAGGATGGGTGGCAGGGTTCCTGGGTCCTATTCTTGGCTGTGGCCTCATTCTGGAATGTGCCCTGAGGTCAGGTGACAATCCTCTCTCAGGCTGTGTCAGGAGGAAGAATAAACCTCCAGCTGGAATTCTTCAGGGGAGAGGGCGGAGCAGGCCGAGGGCAAAGCTCCCACCCTCTCCTTCCCACCTCTCAGGCTCCAGAGCCCCTCCATGCTGCTCTTCCAGGGGCAGCTTGGTGTCTCTGTCCACATCCCAGATTATCCTGGGACATGGATCTCTGGCACCCAGGTCTCCAGCAACACTCTGGCTACCCTCAACCCACAAGGGAAAACAGGACTCAGCTCCAACGCTTCCCAGACTGGCCTCTCCGGAGGTGTGGCCCCTTCCCAGCATGTCTGTCGCAGGGGCACTCGGGTGTTTTCTGCCCCATTCATATCTTGGGGATACTGCCAGGGACCTGGCAGGAGGAAGGTGTGCCCATCCTGAGAATTTGGTTTCTGTTTTGGTATGATGGACACATCCAATTCTGTCCATAATCTAAGAGGGGACAGAGGATGGTGACTGCTTTGTCTTCTTTCAACGTGGATATCCAGGAAGTGAAGAGGGGGCCTGGCCAAGGACCCTGGGCAGGAGAGCTGCACGGTACCAGAACACCGGCAGTGGACGTTTGAGTACTAACAACTCAGAACTGGTACTTCCTTGTACTGTCCAGTTTCATCCTCACGACCCTCTCAGAGCTCGATATAATTTTACTGTTTCACCATTTGGCAGATCCCACCCTGGTTACAAGCTTCAGGAGGGAAAAGACAGGCTGTGCCTTGCTTGTCTCTATATACCAAACACAAGCCTGACCATGGAGGATACTCAGTAAATATTTCTTGAATGAATGAATGAATGAATGAATCAAGTCCTACAGACCTTACGGAGGAAGAGACGCCCTCATAGGTATTATTTCTGCTATTTTACAGATGATGAATCTGAGACTTTAAATGTTTAAAGGACACGTGCCCAAGGTCATAAGGTCAATAAGTGGAAGAGTCAAGACTCAAAGCCAGTCTGTCTGTCTGATCTTAGTGCCTAACCTCTTTCTAAGGTGATATATGTATATTTTATATTTTCTTTTTCTTTTCTTCCCCCCCCCCCTTTTTTTTGTTTGGAGACAGGGTCTCTCTCTGTCACTCAGACTGGATAGCAGTGACATCATCATAGCTCACTGCAAACTTGAACTCCTGGCCTCAAGCGATCTTCCTGCCTCAGCCTCTGGAGTAGCTGGGACTACAGATGTACACCGCCACACCCGGCTAAGAGGGTGATATGTATATTTTAACCATCACAGCTAAAGGCTGAGGACGACCCCAAATGGCAGTCCTCCTCCTGAACATCCATAACCACTGTTTCTAACTGATGCCTGACCTCTGGGAGTACCCAGGCTTTACAGCAAGTCTATAAAGCTGCGCTCTCCAATACAGTTAGTATTGAATTCATGTAAATGTATTCAAATTAAATAAAATTTTAAAATTCATTTCCTCAGTTGCACTAGTTATGTCTCAAGTGCCACATTTTATGTGGCTAGTAGCTACCATATTGGACAACACAGACAGAATATTTTCATCATCCCAGAAACTTCCACAACACATCCCTTGCTATAAAGGACTAGCACATAATGAGGACTTGTGTAGGGGGCAGGGGGCTATCTGTGATGGTCTTTAACTCTGAGCTCCTGCCCTGCCAAGGACTCCAGGGATTCCCTCCTTTAGCCACTTGCTGGTATGTGGTCTCATTGGTCCCACCGGCAACAGTACTACAAGGGCTCTTTCATTACCCCCATTGTCTCTGGACCCTGATCTCAGCCCCAACATCCCCTCATCCTTTCTCCCAGAAGGCTTCCAGGCCTTCATGCAAATAAAGTTCTTGATGGTCTTCCTCAGTATCCCAGAGTTCCTAGAGAGGTATGCAAATTAGTACACACACACACCCAGCACCATCAGTCATGCCGCTCAGGTGAAGATGGGGTCACGAAACTTTTAGCTAAATGCGATAGAGAGGGGCTGCTGTTAGGAAGGCGACGGTAGGAACCAGAGGCTGCGACCTCCCGTGGCACAGCACAGTGCCCGTGACAGCTGCTGCCTCCCGGGAGTCAGTCTAACAACGTGCGGGTTATTTGCACCTCTTCAGCGACACCCAAGCTGCAGCCACAATCTCGTTCCTTGCGTGGAATGACTGAATAAAGGTCTAAGAATTATTTTGTTAGTGGGCATTGCTGCTATAAGTGCACTGCACAAGCCTTTATAAAAGAGGGACCAGTTTAGTCCTCAGGGTCCCCAAATCTCCTTGATGTCCAGGTGGGTGGCAGTGAGAAAAGGTCATGGAAGAGCATAGGCTCAAATACTGGCTGTGTAACTCCAGGTGAGTGAATCTCTCTGTGCCGCAGTATCTTCATCTATAAAATGGATGAACAATAAAACCCACAGTGCCCCTCCAGGAGCAGTCGGCCCTGGGCCTGGTTGCTTCGGTTGGTTGGGGATAATTGTATGTTCCTGCCCATGGTAGGAACCAGAAGGGGAGGACAGGCCCCTTTGCCTTGAAGAGCAAAGTGAGAACAGATGCCACCTCCTCTGCTGACAAGGGAAGAGTCCAGGATGAGGGTGGCTGGAGAAGAAAGAGAGAGGAAGGGAGAGGGGGGCGGGGGAAAGAAGACACACTCTGGCTTGTGCAGGTGGTGCCCCAGGAAGCAGAGATAAAGTGTAATAATTTGGGTAGAGATGGGGAGCCTCTAGGACTTCCATGGAGGCCTTAAGAACATTTCTCCAACCTTCATTCCTACTCTAATACCTCAGTGCACAGACCTCAGCTCTCACGGACCCCTTATTTCAAGGGCTGCACACTTTGTCAGTGTGCTACAAGGGGCAACAGAATAAAAGGAGTACCAGCCTTAGGGCCCTGGTATGACCAATAACAGACTCACAGCAACATTTGCAATCATTACAACCAACGATATCACCCTGTGACCCTAGTAAGAGAAGCTGGTACTTACAGGAGAACAGAATGCAGCTTTAGTGAGACTTACACAGAGGGCAACACATCCTGTCCCAGGCGTCATAGAGGGTGGGTACCATTTACCAATTACATGCCCTGTTGGGCAGGGTTAATAATTTCCATTACTAATAGCATTTAATGTGTGTTCAACATGCACTATCTCGTTAAATATTTGCAACCCTGTGATGTAGATATTATTCACCCCCATTTAATGTTCTTCCCATTTCAGAGATGATGAAACTGAGGCTCATGGAGATTGAATAATTTGCCCGAGGTCCCTGGTCCAGCTGGGACTCAAACCTAGGTGCGTCTATGTGACTCCAAAGCCCATGCAGCTAACCACACGTATAACACCTTCCACCACAGACACGAGAATACTCAAATATGGTTTTCTCTCACTTTTGCTTCCTCTCTTCTCCCTGCTAATCCTAGGTTTTACTTCCTAGGATTCTCATGAAAAGGCAGGTTTAAGGCCAGCTGACCTCCCCTAAATAGGCCAAGCACATGCCCCTGAGGCTAAGCCAGAGAGAAAGAGAGAGAGAGAGAGATTGGCGATTCAAGCCCTCTCTCACTGAAGAGGGAGTGCAAACCATTCAATGTGGGGAAGAAGGTTATGCTTAATGCTTTCTATATCCTACATACTCATCACACCAACCCTAACAAGTAGAATTTTTCAACCCTCTTTCACAGATAGGAAATCAGAGACTGAATAGGTTGAACTCACAGGGCACAGCCATGTAACGGTGAGCTTGGGATTCAATTCAAAGTCTGACCCCAAAGCCCGTATTCTTTCTCATACAGGGTCACTAGGAGTGATGTTATTTGAGGGCTTAACGAAGCCTACACTATTCTAGAGCTTTCTTACTTCTTAGCAGTTACCCAAGAGTCTAGAGGGAAAACTGTGGGGCCTAAACATTTGTCCCTGCTGGGGATGCTGGTGCATTCTGCACCAAAGCAGGATCCCCGTTTTGCACAGGGCAGTGATGCTCTCTGAGCAGTCCCGGGCCACATGAAGGAGCTTGGCCGCCTCGTGGTGGTATTTTCAGTAGATGACAGAATGCTCAGCCACGAAGCAAACTTAGGGGAGTCTGGGGAAGGGCATTGCCAGGGGAAGTGACCCAGGGGAGAAGCCATTTGAGGCTGCGATTTGTACAAAGCTTTCCCTGCAAAGCCTTGTTCTTTGATTTACGCTCAAACCGGAAGACACTGGGAGCATCCAAAAAGCCAGACTGGAACACGAACAGCTGAGCTCCGCAAAGACTTTATCTTGGCCAGGGGTAGGTGCGGCGATGGGGGCGGCAAGCGGCAGTGACCTGGGGGTGTCTGAGTTTGTGAGCCCACACTTTCTACCAGCGCCGGCTTCCGGAAGCGGGCTAAGTGCAGTGAACCCTGACATCACAAAACCACAAGAGCTTTTGTCACCAAGGTAGGAGAACAAACGAGATGACCCCTAGAGGGAGCTTCTAGCCTGAGACAGCTTCTCACATAATCATTAAGCTGAAACCCCATCTTGAAGAGTGGGGATTAGAGCCACCCTCCTACACAGCCTTCTGCCCCCTTCACTACCTTGGTCTTCTTACCTGTCTCCCCCCTTCCTGCTCCTGGGTTTGATGAATAAAGAAGTTCCAAACCACCTTGCTTTCATAACGTTTCTGTAAAAAGCTTGAAACAGTGAAAAACTAAATTATAACGTCCAAATTCAAAGGCGGCTTCTCCCAGGAGAGATGGGCTGGCGGCAGAGCTTCTATTTCTGATTTCCTCTGCCTTTTTTCCCTCGAGGGTTAGCAGCACACATTCTTCCTACTGTGGACACATCAGACGAAGGAAAAAAAAACAGGAGCAAGTCTTTCTTCTCCTCTGGCTGTTCCTGCACTGGAGCTGGGAATTTGAGGGAGGCCAGGCTCTCCTGCGTACTTCCAATGGACATTTCCCCATTCTTGATAGCTTGATAACTCCTCCTAGATCTGGAATCCCTCAGATGGGCATGGTCTCTCCTTTTTTTTGTTGTTCATACCTCTACATTTTCCTATGTATTATGATTATTTGGGCCTGTGTGTTATCTTTTGCTGGATTGTCAGCTCCTTTAGAGGTTCTAAAGCTTTTTATATATCGGCACCAGTTCCTAACCCAGTAGGTGCTCAATAAATGTGCTGAATGCGTGAATACAGGGGCTGTTTTTAATCATACCTCCCCTTGTTTGGGAAAGAATTCAGGGATAAGGATGGAATCTTGAGCCCAGAGCAGCCACTTGAGTCCACATCACCCTTCTGCTATCACAAGTACTAATAAAGTTCAGGACCAAAATCTTCAGTATGTGAAGAGCCTGTGGCTACGTCTCAGAGGACCTGGCTATCGCTATCCAGAAAGCAGTAGTAACGTGAACGAGTAAAACTAGCACACAGCCCTCCAATTCTTATATCTTCTTCCACTGGCTTTTTGGCAACAGATTTCCCTTTCCTAACTGTGCCTGGCGAAGGCTGGTATTAAAATGAGTTTGGGGTTGCTTGCTGAGCATACTGCCCCTTATGGGACCATGCTGGGTAAGCAGGACAGGGACAGTTGGCACAGAATGCATTTCAGATGACTTCTGAATAATCAAGTGTGGCTCTTTTATTGTCTACTGGTTGAGGTCAACCAAAGGAGCAGCATGGCATAAAGGTTCCTGATCTTGGACTTTGAAAACTGACTCCCACAGTTCATGTCGTAGCTCCACCGGCTGAGACTCTGTCACAAGCTCACTGCCTCTATTTCTTTTTCTGTAAATGGGGGAAATGGTGTAACCTGGGGAGAGGTAAAATGGGGCAGTATCTAGCACAGAGTAAATGCTACATGCGTGTTGCTTCTTCCTGTTACTGAGTTTCGCGGGGTGATCATTCCCTCTGGACTCCCTAAGACTTTGTGATGGTGCCAAAATCTCCATCCTTCAAATAGGCAATGCTTTACATGACAGTGGCTTCCTACCCTCCTTCAAAATCTGGAAGAAAACACCCAGTCATCAGGAAACTGGGATTCCTGGACTAGGGATGCTTTTCCTGGATCTTAGGACTTCCGCAAAGCCTCCACGGGGGGAACCGATCTCCACGGCGAGTCCCAGCACAGTGTATACAGAAGCTCTCTCCTTTGTTGTTCTTTCGACCTTTCTAGACCCCGAAGGAAAGGCAGACACAGGGCACACACCCTAGCCCCATTCTTGCCTGCTTCTCCTCTAGCAGATGCTCCTGGGGAGATAAGGTCTTACCTCTGTCTCCCCATTCCTTTTACACAGAACCCCAAAAGTTCTTTGAACTTTAGTGGTTCAGAAAATAAAACAAGACTCTCCTTCCAAAAAAATGTTTTTCCCTAAGTTAGGAGGAAAAAAAGAAAAAAGTTTCCTTCTTTCTTCCAATCTTTTGCAACATTTGGAAAGATGCATTTCCCCAGGTAAAATCCTTTACAGCTGTGTGAAAACCGAGTTGTTCTCCAAGTCTTTAGTTAAAGAGCCTCCAGTGACACCTCAGTTTCTAGAAAGGCTGCTCAGGGATTGCAGCTATCTTAAGCATTGTAATGAAATGGTTTAGAGATCCCTAACATGTATCCTGGAAATAGAAAGGAGTTAGAAGAAAGTCAGTCACCAGGACTGCACAGAACTTTAGAATGACAGGTAGTTTATAAAACAAGGAGCGGTGTTTTGGGAAAAGAGCTCTGAGGGCAGTAGGCAGATCTCGATAATCAGAGCAAAAACAGAACAGGCATGCTCCTTACAAAACAAACCAAAATCCAACCTTCATCCTTGCTAGAAATGAACTGATGGGTGGTGGAGTGGTGACCAGGAAAAGCCAGCTGAAAGGGGTACCTGCATTTAGCGTGAAACGGAAAAAGGGACTATGCCTAGGAAACTTGTACTAAAACGGCCAGTGTTTGTAGGGTCCCATGATGCCATTTCTTTAAATCATGCTGAGATGATACCGACAGTATTCCTCTCCATCAGTATCCAGAACCCGTCGACTTATACCCATTTGCTAGGAACCAAGCTAGACGGATGTCATATCCATGCTTGTCACTCTTTATTTCTGGCCTAAAGAAAGGACAAAACGGAAGTCAGAATCTGGTTTTAGGAGGGCACACAACCCAGCCTTCACGTTCCAAGAGTCTATAGCACCGTATTTTTCCAGCTCTCTGAACAGCACTGAAGAAGGAAGAGCAAGGCCGGGCGCGGTGGCTCACGCCTGTAATCCGAGCACTCTGGGAGGCTGAGGCGGGTGGATCACTCAAGGTCAGGAGTTCGAAACCAGCCTGAGCAAGAGTGAGACCCTGTCTCTACTAAAAATAGAAAGAAATTAATTGGCCAACTAAAAATATATAGAAAAAATTAGCCAGGCATGGTGGCACATGCCTGTAGTCCCAGCCACTCGGGAGGCTGAGGCA
>CAUYRT010027169.1:0-11786 GCA_963574885.1 Lepilemur ruficaudatus | reverse complement strand
CTGGGCTGAAGTGATCCTTCTGCCTCAGCCTCCCAAGTAGCTAGGACTACAGGCATGCGCTACCATGCCCGGCTAATTTTTTCTATATATTTTTAGTTGGCCAATTAATTTCTTTCTATTATTAGTAGAGACGGGGTCTTGCTCTTGCTCAGGCTGGTTTTGAACTCCTGACCTTGAGCGATCTGCCCGCCTCGGCCTCCCAGAGTGCTAGGATTACAGGCGTGAGCCACCGCGCCTGGCCCCTTAGGCGTGTTTTGAAAGTCCGTCTATGTTGTTGCTTGTATTAGAATACCATTCTTTTCATTGCTGAATAATATTCTGTTGTATGGATAGACCATATTTTGTTTATTCAT
Source organism: Lepilemur ruficaudatus (assembly GCA_963574885.1). Taxonomy (NCBI): domain Eukaryota; kingdom Metazoa; phylum Chordata; class Mammalia; order Primates; family Lepilemuridae; genus Lepilemur; species Lepilemur ruficaudatus. The sequence continues at coordinate 11,433 of CAUYRT010027169.1, read as the reverse complement.
CTGTTGCTGGAACGTGGATTAGTTCCATTTTGTGGCTATTGCAAATAATGGTGCAGTTACCATTAATATATAAATAATCCATTTGAGTCTCTGTTTTCAGTTCTTTTGACTATATACCTTGGAGTGGAATTGTTGGGTCATGTAGTGATTCTGTGTTTAACTTCCTGGAGCAATTGCTGAGCTGTTTTTCACTGTGGCTGTGCCATTTAATTAATTAATTAAATACATCAATTATTTTTAGAGACAGGATCTTGCTCTGTTGTCCAGGCTGCAGTGCAGTAGCCCACTGGACCCTTCCAGGGGAACTTCTGGGTTCAAGTGATCCTTTGTCCTCAGCCTCTTGAGTAGCTAGGACTGCAGGCATGTGTCACCATGCCCGGCTAATATTTTAATTTTTTTAGAGATGGGGTCTTGCTGTGTTGCCTAAGCTGATCTCAAATTACTGGCCTCAAGTGGCCTCCCATAGGGCTGACACTATAGGTGTGAGCTACCGTGCCTAGCCAGCTGTACCATTTTACATTCCCTGTAGCAATGTATTTAATAGAAGGGTTGCACTTTCTCTATATCCTCACCAATATTTGTTTTCTGTTATTTCATATATATATATATATATATTTGAGACAGAGTCTCACTCTGTTGCCTGGGCTAGAGTGCCATGGCGTCAGCCTAGCTCACAGCAACCTCAAACTCCTGGACTCAAACAATCCTTCTGCCTCAGCCTCCTGAGTAGCTGGGACTACAGGCATGTGCCACCATGCCTGGCTAATTTTTTCTATATATTTTTAGTTTTCCAATTAATTTCTTTCTATTTTTAGTAGAGATGGGGTCTCACTCTTGCTCAGGGCTGGTTTCGAACTCCTGACCTTGAGCGATCCACCCGCCTCGGCCTCCCAGAGTGCTAGGATTATAGGCGTGAGCCAGTGCGCCCGGCCTGTTTTCTGTTATTTTTAAAATTTTATTTTTTATTATATCCATCCTAGTACGTGTGTGAAGTGGTATCTCACTGTAGTTTTGATTTGCATTTCCCTGATGACTAAAGTGTTAGGCAGTTTTCATGTGTTTATTGGCCATTTATATATCTTCTTTGGAGAAATGTTTATCCAAATCCCTTCTTTATTTTTAAATTGGATTGTCTTTTTGTTGTTGAGTTTCAGAATTTATTTATATATTCTGGATACAATTCCCTTATCAGATATTGTATATAATTTACAAATATCTTCTACTCTGTAGGTTGTCTTTTCACTTTCTTGATAATGTCCTTTGATGCACAATTTTTTAATTTTGATGAAGTCCATCAAAATCTATGGATTTATCTAAATAGATAAATCTATTTATCTATGTTTCCATTTGTTGCTTGTGCTTGTGGTATCATATGAAAGAATTTGTTTCCAAATCGAAGGTAATGAAGATTACCCCTATGTTTTCTTCTAAGATTTGATAATTTTACCTCTTACATTGAGGTCCTTGGTCCCTTGTCAGTTAATTTTTGTACGTGGTGTGAGGTAGGGGTTCACTTTCATTCTTTTGCATGTGGATATCCGGTTGTCCTAACACTGTTTGTTGAAGACTGATATAAACTTTTTTTTTTTTTTTTTTTAGACAGAGTCTCACTTTGTTGCCCGGGCTAGAGTGCCGTGGCGTCAGCCTAGCTCACAGCAACCTCAAACTCCTGGGCTGAAACAATCCTTCTGCCTCAGCCTCCCGAGTAGCTGGGACTAGAGGCATGTGCCACCCTGCCCGGCTAAGTATATATATATATATATATATATATATATATATATATATATATATATAGAGAGAGAGAGAGAGAGAGAGAGAGAGAGAGAGAGAGAGAGAGAGAGAGAGTTGGCCAATTAATGTCTTTCTATTATTAGTAGAGATTGGGGTCTCGCTCTTGCTCAGGCTATTTTCAAACTCCTGACCTTGAGCGATCCGCCCGTCTCGGCCTCCCAGGGTGCTAGGATTACAGGCGTGAGCCACCGCGCCCGGCCCTAAACTTTTTAATTATGCCTTTTCTATACCATTGAGTGGCATTTATATTTTTCTTTTGGTTTTTGACTTCATTGCCTACCACCCTCAGCCTTTCCCTCTTCCCTTATTTTCTTCCCTTAAAACAGGATGCATGGTTTTTTTGTGTATGCTAACTGTTCTGCTGCTTGATACATGAAGCACTTAATAAATATGAATTCCATTTCTTTTAAATTTTATATAGTTATTTAACTTTTAAATAGTTTGTGTTCCAAAAATATATTGTAAGCACCTTAAGGCTATGAGGATTTTTGTTATATTTCTTTGTTTCTCAATTTCCTCTTTTCTTATGGAGAGGACATTACTCTAGTGCCTAGTTTAATGCCGCATACATCACTCTGGTGCCCAGTCTAATGCCATGCAAGTGGTATGCTTAACCTTTATTGACTGAATTGTGAAGCTAAACATAGATCTTTGTGAATACATTTGGGGTAGTTGCTGAAAATCCTTCTTAAAAGATTATTTATCAATGTATTAAAAAGTTCTTTAGGGTTTTTTTACTGAGGTCCTTTTAAGTCATTTTTCCAAATGTGGGGATCGATAATAGTATCTTGGTCTTTCACATGCCTTAGGAATTTTTTTTGTGTGTCTGACATACGGTGTTTGGATAAACCTCAGACAACGTGAAGTCTGAAAACTTTTTAACTTACTATTTAAGATGCTGGTCATTGAATTTTACATTGGGAATCTTACTCATTTTAGGAGTGATTTTGTGTTCCTAGACCTTGCCTTTTCATTTTTGACAAATGCTCTTAGTTTCAAAGTTATTTTGAGTTTGTATAATACAATGAGTGTGTATTACTTTTCTGAAAAAAAATTAAACAGCATTAGAAAATCCTTCTTTTGTTTAGAAATTCCAAAAGTTAACTAGTGAAGAAGTATCTGATCTTTCTCTCTGGGTCTGTATTATCATATATTTCCCTCCATCACACTCTTTAGTGTTCATTGGTGGCTAATGTTACCTGTCCTAAGTGATCAGACCTCCCTTGGGAGTCCAGATGTCAGTAAAGGGAAGGCTCAGCTTGAAGGTTGGCCTTTGGTGTTTTGTTTCCTGTAGGTTTTGACTCCTAAGTAGGTATTTCTTAGTATCTTGTTAACATTTTTATCCTCTAAGATACTGGTTATTCATCTGTTGTTTATTTTAGAAGACCCTTATTATTCACAGTGGAAACAGAGAAAGGAATTATTTTACTCTTTCCTTTCCTGTCCTGTCCTGTCCTGTCCTTCCCTTCCCTCCCCTCCCCTTCCCTCCCCTTCCCTTCCCTTCCCCCCCCCCTTTTTTTTTTGACAGAGTCTCACTCTGTTGCCCGGGCTAGAGTGAGTGCCATGGCACTAGCTTCGCTCACAGCAACCTCACACTCCTGGGCTCAAGCGATCCTTCTGTCTCAGCCTCCCAAGTAGCTGGGACTACAGGCATTCACCACCATGCCCGGCTAATTTTTTCTGTATATTTTTAGTTGGCCAATTAATTTCTTTCTATTATTAGTAGAGACGGGGTCTCGCTCTTGCTCAGGCTGGTTTTGAACTCCTGACCTTGAGCGATCCGCCTGCCTAGGCCTCCCAGAGTGCTAGGATTACAGGCGTGAGCCACCGTGCTGGCAATTTTACTCTTTTCTATTTCCAAGCAATATAACAACATCAGAGTGGCTAGAACAAATACAGTATTTCACATGCTTTCAAGATAATTGTCAACCAACAGAGTGATTCAACAAGAGTGTAAACTCCCTTCTAAGGAGTGATAGTTTATGCCAGGGAGAGTAGGAAGGATAATGCTGTTTTCTTTCACTACCTTCATCCTTCTTTAGGGAAAAGTTGGGCTGGCATGTATTTGAATCTGTAGCTATAGCTATACCTTTGTGTGTGTATTTTGTCTAAAAAGTTTGACACAAGTATTTTTTTTCATTTACTATATTGTATTACTCTCCAGGCATGGGATCCCATTCTGAGGAGGGTGGCCCTTTAAAAAGAAATGCTGTCAGTGTGAGCTGGCCTGGGCTAGGGAGTTTGGCATTTCAACCTGCTGCTGATAGAGCTTACCCTTTGGTAGTGATTGGCTTGCCAAGCAGATTTCCTATGGCCAGTGACTGCATTTCTCAAGTAAACACAGTGGAAAAAGCTTGCCATTCTGTCATTCTTTCCTGAACTTGGAGTAGATTTCTGAAATTGCCAAAGGAGCATTTGTTTGGAAACAAAGTGACAATATTTAGCTGAATTACATAGTACTGATTTTATGTAATCATGGAAGAATAACTAAATGCTGGAAGATTAGGAACATCTCATTGTAATCATTTGGTTCCTAGTCCTCTTGGATGGGATAGGGAGACTAGAGAGGATTCAGAAAGGCTGTACACAAGGTATTAGTGAGAAATGGACCTAAAATCAGAGAGCCTTTAATGAAAAGAAGACAGTTGGTGGGGCTTGGTGGTTCATGCCTGTAATGTGAGCACTTTGGGAGGTATAGGTGGAAGGATCTCTTGAGGCCAGGAATTCAAGACCAGCCTGGGTAACATAGTGAGACCCCGTTTCTATAAAAATAGAAGAAAATTAGCTGGGCATGGTGGTGTGCACTTGTAGGCCCAGCTATGGTGATGCCACTGCACTCCATCCTGGGTGAAAGAGCAAGACCCTGTCTCAACAACAACAACAACAACAAAAAGAGTTATTGTAAGGTAGATCCTAGGTTCTTAGTAGAGACTGAATAAACTGTGTAACTTGATCAGAATCTCCATTCAGTCTGGGTGTGGCGGCTAACGCTTCTAATCCTAGCTGAGGTGGGAGGATAGCTTGAGGCCAGGAGTTCAAAACTAGCCTGAGCAACTATAAAAATAGAAAAAATTAGTTGGGCATGTTGGTGTGCACCTGAAGTCCCAGCTACTCAGGAGGCTGAGGCAGGAGGATCTCTTGAACCTAGGATTTTGAGGTTGCAGTGAGCTATGGTGATGCCACTACACTCCATCCTGAATGAAAGAGCAAGACCCTGTCACAATCAATCAGTCAATCAATAAGAAAGAAAGAGAGAGAGAAAGAGAATGGAAGAAAGGAAAAAGGAAAGAAAGGCAAGAAAGAAAGAAAGAGAAGAACCTTCACTCAACAAATTTTGCTATTGTTCCTAAGGATAGAGAGAAAGGCTTTCAAGCCTCATTCCCAGTGAGCTTTGTGCCTAAGAGGGAAGGCAGATAAGTAAGGAGATGGTTATGATTCCATGTGTTAAGTATGCTACTATGGGAAGACTGGAGAGGGAGGGGCTCTTAATCTGGGGCAGGGGGAATGGATATGGCCCCTTTCTGTTTTAACCTGAAGGATATGAGGCTGTAAACCTGTTGCATACTCCCCTGGTTGGGCACTCTGGGGCCTGTTTGTTGTCCATTTTTGAGAGAACTGTGTTGGCTTGCCACCTAGCTTGTGACCATGTGACAAGGAGACTGACCCTTGGCCATATTAAGTTAATGTTCTAATTTTGTGAAGTGGCCACAGGTAAGAGCCAAGAAAGCACCTTTGCTGAGAGAAGAAGGCTATTTGAAACTAATGTGTTGCAGAGTCCTGCATGTTGGTAAAATCAGGATGCTTGTATTTCGGATCTTTACTTGAATCCTCGGCTGATTAGTGATTCAATTTTAGAATTTTAGAGGTGGAGGTTAGACATTGTTCTTTTGGGAAACTGGTTGCTATTGGATAGTGATGGCATTACTAACATTATATATTTTTTTTATTGTACTTACAAGCTTTATTATGTGCATTATTGATGACAGAATTTTTAAAAAGATACCTAGGGGATTTACTTGTATCCCTTTTTATTATGAATGAATTTAATTTTTTTTCTTGAAGCTCAGCACAGTGAATAAATGATATATACGAGAATGTTTTTTTTTTTGAAACAGAGTCCTTCTTTGTTGTACGGGCTAGAGTGCCATGGCATCAGCCTAGCTCACAGCAACCTCAAATTCTGGGCTCAAGCGATCCTCCTGCCTTAGCCTCCCAAGTAGCTGGGACTACCTGTGCATACCTGGCTAATTTTTCCATTTTTAGTATTAATAGAAATGGGGTCTCACTCTTGCTCAGGCTGGTCTTGAACTCCTGAGCTCAAATGATCCTCCCTCCTCAGCCTCCCAGATTGCCAGGATAACAGGCATGAGTGCCCGGCCTGTTTTTCTGTTTTTGACTTGATAAGAATTCCATGGCTGGATGAGGTTCAGAAATAAGCTTTGTTTCCTTATAGGTGTTACCTTCTAGAGATGAGTACTAGGTATGGACAATTTATAATAACTGCATCTTTTTGTATTTTTCAAAACTTAGTGTAGTAACTGACGGTGGTGGCTGTGGTATCAGGATTACAAAATTCTATTTGATTTTACAAACAACTTTTTGCTATTTATTGAATAGAGTATGGTTTAACTAGAAAAGATATGAACAGATACTTTTTAATGTTTAAAATTTAGATTTCTTTTGAATAGGGAATATGTACATAGTTCAAATGTTTAAAAGATACACAGGATAGAAAGTGAAATATAAGTCTTCTTCCACCCCCTCTCTATTTTCCCACATCCTATTCCTGAGACAACCACTGTTTTTAGTTTCTTTATTTTATTTATCTTTTATTTTGTTATATTTTTTTGAGACAGGGTCTCATTTTATTTTCTGGGCTTGAGGGCAGTGGCATGATCATAGCTCACTGCAAACTCCTGGGCTCAGGTGATCCTCCTGCCCAGCCTCCCAAAGTGCTAGGATTACAGGCATGAGCCACTGCTCCAGCATTATTTTTAGTTTCTCAAATGGGCTTCCAGATACTCTGTGCATATACAAGCCATTACATGTGTGTAAAGGCTGCAGCATTGTTCAGTTAGTATCATCACTATTATTTTTATTATATAGATAGTACATTTTCATTTTAGAAAACATAATGTTAACATTTTGGTGTATTTCTTTCCATACGTCTTCTATGCGTGAAGCATATAAGTGAGTACTTTTTACTTTATAAACAAAAATGGCATCATAAACATGCTGTTTTCTAGTTTGCTTTTTTCACTGAAATGATTATAGACATCTTTACAGGCCAATAAGAACAGATTTTTACTGTCATTCTTAGTAACTGCATGAAATGCTGTTTTTTGGATATATAGTAATTTATTTCTTAATTCCCTATTCTTGAACATTCAGAGTTATTTCATTAAAAAATTATAAACAGCTATAATGAATAATTTTAGCATACTTGACAAATTGTTTCCTCAGATGCATTCTTAGATTTGGACTTAGGCCGGGCGTGGTGGCTCACACCTGTAATCCTAGCACTCTGGGAGGCTGAGGCGGGTGGATAGCTCAAGGTCAGGAGTTTGAGACCAGCTTCAGCAAGAGTGAGACCCCGTCTCTCCTATAAATAGAAAGAAATTAATTGGCCAACTAAAAATATACAAAAAAAAAAATTAGCCGGGCATGGTGGCACGTGCCTGTAGTCCCAGCTACTTGGGAGGCTGAGGCAGGAGGATTGCTTGAGCCCAGCAGTCTCAGGTTGCTATGAGCTAGCCTGACGCCATGGCACTCTAGCCTGGGCAACAGAGTGAGACTGTATCTCAAAAAAACAAAAAAAAACAAAAAAAAACACAGATTTGGACTTGTTGGATCAAAAGATATATTTACTAGTTATTAATAGATATTGCCAAACCGTCCTAGATAGTAATGAATTTTTATTCTCATCAGCAATGTATTTAAGAATGTATGTGATTATATTCAGTTACATTCTTAAGTGATGTTTTTGTTTAAATGTAGGACTATAGTGATGTAGAGCTCTTTTGATATTTTAGAGAAAACCATGTTAATGTTGAATAGGAATAAGTCAATGTTGAAAAAATATTGAGGCAATCAAAGCAGTTTGAAAACTGAGCATCTGTATATAATACAATTCAGTATGTGCTAACATAGACAAGGTATGGGTCTCTCTTTTTTTTTTTTTATGGGTCTCTTTTTATATGTTTCTTTTAGAACTTTTTCATAAATCCATAAAACACGAATGTAAAAATGTCATTTTAGTATGAGCAGTGTCCAATTATAGTTTATCTGAGAAATATAGCAAATTTCCCCTAGCTATTAGGTGTAAGCTTAGTAAAGTACAGATTTAAAAAGTATATGTGCTTGAAATATGGTTGAATGGGAGTGAGTAGGAAATAGTATATGCTGTCTTTTCAGTGGTCTTTGTCATTGCTCAGCCAATGTTCCAGATTTTTTTTCCCTACAAGGTCACTTATATTGCATTGAAAACATTTGGAGTAAACATGATAAGATCAGATTTGTTAATGAGTAAATCAATTTATAAAGCCCTCATTTCAGTTCTGCACAAGCATAGGGCTCCTTATCCGTGAAGGCTCTGTGACTCTGCAGGTTTTCCTAGTCTATCAGATTCTGTGTCCTCAATATGAATCTTGCCAGAGCAAGGAATGGAAGCAAGGGAAATGGGCTTGGACGGTGAGGGACAATAAGCAAAGCCTGCATCTTTACTCCAGGGCACACCTAAGATGGAACTTTGCCCAGTGGTGCCCTTACATTTATTTCACTGTTGTAGTTTTTCCTTTTTCCCTGTTTACTAAGGAGTCACCAGAAAAGTAGAGTCTTGCAGGAAAGCATCTTGATATGTACTGTGTTGAAATAGATTATTCACTTGTTTTTCTCTCCCCAGTAAACAGTGGAGCTCGTTGAGGGCAGTGCCTGGTAGATTGTCTAAACATAAGGTAATCAGTGAACTTAGGAAACTAGGACCAAAAGCCCGTTCACGTCGTGTGTATCTTTTCACTTTTTTTCTTCTTTTCTTTTTCTAACTTTTTATTTTGAAATAATTACAGATTCACAAGAAGTTGCAAAAATAATAGAGAATTCATGTTTACCATTCACACAGTTTCCCCCAGTGGTTAAGCATATTTGGTTGTTTCTATTCTTTTCCTGCTGTGCTGCTCTTTCTTTTCTCTACATTATCCTTTTTTCCTTCTCTCTTTTTCCTATTCTTAATCATGCCTTTGGTTTACTACTGTCATCTGTGGGAAATACGGAACCTCTGAATTAAATGTTGCCTGATGACTCTGCTGAGACTACTTATTATCGTGCATATGGTTCTTTCTCTTCATTTATTCTTTATGGATGACTTGCTTAGTATGTAGTGCTGAACTGGGTACTAGTTGTTCCCCTATATTCAAGCTCTTCTATTTTATTTTGAGAACATTAAGTATAGTGGATATATCCTTCCTTTGTATGTCTTTTCCCTAAAGTATATATATGTCTAAAGTACTCACAGACCTGTGTGCACTGTTGGTGAAAAGCAGCTGTAATTTGATGGGAATAGCCCTGGATTTCAAGTTAGGAATCCAGGTTCGAATCCTGGTTCTGTTTCATGCTTGCTGTGTGACCCTAGAAGTCACTTTGTTTCTGAATCTTTTCTGTAAAATAGGCATGATAATAATCTTACAGAGGTTTTGGGAGGGGATAGAGAAAGTGGCATTTTTATGTTCACTTAATGAATTGGAAAGTGCTGTTTCAAATATGAAGTAGCCATGCTTATTTTATTGCTGGAATGAAACGTAATTTTTAAATTATTGGTGTATTAGCTCTTAATAGCTTGCCTTCTTTATTCAGTAACAGAGAAAAACTTCTCTGTTTTTATATAATCAGCCTTCTTACACCTTTCTGTCTTCACATTAAATACGTAGTACTTGATAGAGTTTTTTTTCAACTCGGTGTAGCCCAGTTCCCTTGGGAAATTTGGGATGGCCATGTCAGCTGTCATGCTATCAAATGACCTATCAGATGCTCTCTTTTCTTATTCACCTCAGTCTGGGGATTTTCCTGTTTCAGGAACCTCTTAGAAAATCTCTCAAATCTCTCATATATGCTGCTTTCTTCTTAGCATTTTAGCAGTTTTCACTACTAGAAACCAACTCTTCATGTGGTACTAGAAACTCAGATTTTTATTGTTAAAGGGGAGACTTGATTTTAACTTAAACACACACATATATACACAGAATAAGTAGTCAGTATAAAAAGTGGGGGATAAAATGAAAAATTTAAGATTTACATAATTGACACAATTTTTTTCTTAAACCTGATCTAAATACAGGCAGACTTTTAAATCATTAAGGGACCAATATCTACAGACCACCCCATTCAATAACAATAAAATACACATTGTTCTCAAGTACATGTGGACCACTCTTCAGGATAGACCATATGTTATATCATAAAATAAACCTCAATACATTGAAAGGATGGAAATCATACTAGGTATGTTCTCTGAGCATAATGGAATGAAATTAGGTGCCAATAATAGAAGAAAATTGGGGAAATTCACAGATATGTGGAAATTAAACGACACATTCCTGAGTAACCAGTGATTCAAAGAGGAAGTCACAAGGAGAATTAGAAAATACTCTGAGATAAATGAAAACAAAATACAACATGTCACGGTGGTGATGCTTGTACAACATTGTGAATATATTAAATACTTATACCACTGAATAAGTTGTGTACTTAAAAATGGTTAAACTAGTAAATCTTATATTTTATCACAATTAAAAAAAAAACCAAAACCCTGCCCATCATTGTTCAGTAATAAGTTTATTGAGGGCCTCCTATGCTCCATGCGAAAAACAAAACAATATATCATAAATTAGGGGATGCAGCAAAAGCAGTACTCAGAGGGAAATTTATGGCTATAAATGCCTGTGTTAAAAAAGAAGAAAGACCTCAAATCAATAACATAACTTCCCATTTGAAGAGATGAGTAAGAGAGAAACACACTAAATCCAAAGCAAGTAGAAGGAAGAAAATAATAAAGACTAGATTGGAAATAAATGAAATAGAGAAAAAAAAAAAGTAAAGAAAATCAAGCAGACCAAAAATTGGTTCTTTGCAAAGATTAACAAAATTGACAAACCTTGAGCTAGAATGACCAAGAAAAAAAGGCCCAAGACTTAAATTAATAAAATCAGTAATGAAAGAAAGGATATCAGTACTGACCTTATTTGGAAAAAAAACCTTACATACCAACAAGTGTGATAACTTATATGATGTATATGCATTCCTATAAAGATACACTGAAATTGGCCGGCGCGGTGGCTCACGCCTGTAATCCTAACACTCTGGGAGGCCGAGGTGGGCGGATCACTCAAGGTCAGGAGTTTGAAACCAGCCTGAGCAAGAGCGAGACCCCATCTCTACTATAAATAGAAAGAAATTGGCCAACTTAAGATATATGTAGAAAAAATGAGCTGGGCATGGTGGCGCATGCCTGTAGTCCCAGCTACTCGGGAGGCTGAGGCAGAAGGATCCCTTGAGCCCAGGAGTCTGAGGTTGCTGTGAGCTAGGCTGATGCCATGGCACTCACTCTAGCCCGGGCAACAAAGTGAGACTCTGTCTCAAAAAAAAAAAAAA
>CAUYRT010027168.1:0-12212 GCA_963574885.1 Lepilemur ruficaudatus | reverse complement strand
TAGCAGCAGAAAGGTGATAATAAAGGCAAGGACAGAAGTCCATGAAATAGGGAGCAGATAAGTAACAGAGAAAATCAACGAAACCTAAAGCTGGCTCTTGTTGAAGACCAAGATTGACAAATCTCTAGCAGCACTGATTGGGGAGTGAAGAGGCAGGGCCCAAATTTCCAATGTCAGGAATGAGGGGGGACATCCTACAGGTTCAACACACAGTGAAAGGCCAATAAGAGAATATTATGAACGATTTTATGCCAGAAGATTCTGAAATTTAGATAAAATGAACACATATTGAAAGATCCAAGCTGTCAAAACTGACTCAGGAAGGAAAGGATGTGCTGACTATCCCTGCTTCTAGCAAAAAATGAGTTTGTAATTAAAAACCTTCACATAAAGAAGACTACAGCCTAATTAGTGAATTCCACTGAAACTTAAGGAAGATGTAATACCAGATACAATAACATCGTATACAAACTCTTTCAGAAAACGAAAAAGGTGGGAACACGAAGACCAGAATTGCACCAATACCTGCACCAGAAAAGCAGGAAAGAAAAACCACAGACTAATATCCATCATGAACTTAGGTGCACATGTTCTTAACAGATTTTAGCAACGTGATTCTAAAAACATATAAAAATATAATACATCGTGACTGTGATGGTTAGTTTGAGGTGTTGACTGGGCTAAAGGGTGCCCAGAGAGCTGGTGAGGCACTATTTCTGGGTGTGTCTGGGAGGCTGTTTCCAGAGGAGATCAGCATTTGAATCAGTGGACTGAGTGGGGGAGATCCGTCCCCACTGATGTGGACGGGCACCATGCAGTCCCTGGTGGGGAGGACGGATAGGACAAAGAGGTGAGGAAGGACGAATGTGCCCTCCAGTCTGGAGTGGGGCATCTGTCTTCTCCCAGCCTCAGATGTCAGGACTGCAGGCTGTCCAGCCTTTGAGACTTAGGTCAGCAGCCCCACAGGCTCTCAGACCTTTGCACTCAGACACGTGATACCACCCACGTCCCTGGATCTCCAGCTTGCAGGTGGCGTAGTTGGCACTTCTCAGTCCCCAGCCTGGCCGGTTAACGGAAACTTCTGAGCCCTTTAAAAGTGCTGAGTTTAGGCTTTATCCCGTACCTTCAGGCTCACCCCAGAGGCTGTGAGGGTCCGCCACATGTGAGATTAATGAGCTAAGTAACCGAGAGTGCCCTGCAGTGACGGGGAGTTTGGTTCATAAAAGTTTGGCTTTCGAAAACAAAGGGCAGCATGAGGAATGAACAGCTCATTTACGGTAAAGCTAAAGTATTGTATGTCAGGCACCGTCGGGACTCATGGCACCTTCAGTCCACTGTCCCTTCCTGGACACTGGAAGACTTGTCCAGTCCCATGGCGGTGACAAATTCTAGCTCAGGGGCTGGGAGCAGAAGTGACACGTGGGGGCAGGTGAAACGTGTGAGATCCTTCCTGTTCCATCCCCACTGCAGCGACCCCGAGTCACACTCGGAGGGAGGGGCTGTGAGACCCTCAGTTTGCCTCGAGAGCCCTCACACGGGGACACCACCTGGACGGTCCCCCAGACGCACGGTGGGCTGTGAGTGAGCACAAAGTGAATGTCATCGTGACAGTCGTGACAGTCCAGAACTCACTGTTGTCACGGCAAAGCCCAGCTTAGCCTAAGGGATTTCCATTGTTGAGATATTGCTCCACTATTATAAATTATAATCCTAAAAATTATATAGCATCATGGGAAAATGCTCACAATACCAGGTTAAGTGAAAAAAGATCAGGCTACCAAATTGCTGGCAGTTGATTTATAGTTATGTAGAAATACACAGGTGCTTGGGCCCAAGCCGGATAGAAACAAATAAAAATGAAAATACTTGGATTGATGTGATGAGAGTTATGAGTTACTAAAAAGAAAAAACACTTTTTCCTTTGAAATCTTTGAAATGATTATAATAATTTCCTTTTCCTCTTTCCTTTTCTCCTTCTGTTTTTTCCTTCTGCTTCCGCGCTTCCCCGGCAAGGTGGCGCGCGCCCGGCGCAGAGTTTGCCGGTAAGATTTCACTGCCTCGTTCCCTGTGAGAAGTGGTAAGTGAGCTTGATACTTCTCTGTTCAACCTTCATCAATAAAGAATGTTTCTGGTTGGATTGTTCCTGTTGATCCTTATGAAGTGGCATTTGATGGCTCTGCCATTCGGTCCTGGACTTCAGGAAGCGTCAGGGGTCTCTGGCACGTTAAAGGGGACGCGGTAAACGTGGAAACACATATTGACGGTTGTGTGCATACGTAACACGGGACGTGAACACGCAGTCACCAGGGTTTAATGCACCTCATCCAGACAAGGGTATAGCGCACATCAAAGCACAATTACCGGCTGGGAGTAGAGACAGATCGCCGGCTGCGGCAGATGCATCACCCTGACTCCAATACCTCACCCGCCGGACCAGACACACGACAACTGATTTAGATCCACAGCACTGATGTGCTAAATCAGTGACCACCCTTTGACCGACATATATTGTCACCTGGTGACAAATACCTTAGTGCCAGAGCACCCTGACTGAAAACGAGGTCCACCTTGCAGCACGTCCGACCTAGTTAGGGTTGCCCGGAAGAGGCAGGTGGCTGTTGCCCGGCCCAGCTCTTGGGCAGGGGGCTGGTTGTGGCGAGGGACGGTGGCCCCCAGTTGATAAGCTGGTCAGCAGTGGTGGCCTGGCGCGAGCAGAGCACAGTTCCCTGCAGACGCGTCTCCCGGGAGCAGGGATGAGGCGCCCAGAGCCGCCTGCCCACCTGTAGCCCCAGGTGGCTCCCCTGCTGGCCACGGGCCCGAGGGCAGGAGGCTACTCAAGCAGGTGAGCAGGTCACTGTGTATTTTGTTTATAAATTCAGCCTCTGTTATTCCTTTTCTTTAACGTCCAGACGCCGTTTTAGGAAGGGTAGGAAAGTGCCTTTCCGTGTGCTTCCCGAGGATTGCTCCTTTACAATCTTCCTGCTCGCAGACCACCCTGGGTAACCCCTTACCTCCCAGAGTGGCGTGTGTATGTGTGCGTGTGTGGTTAGCGTGTGTGGGGTGGTGGTGGTAGTGTGTGTGCCAGCGTGTGCATCTGGTGTGTGCGTGTGTGTGAGCTGGTGTGTGTGTGGACAGCAGGTGGGGTTTGCCCCAGGCTGCAGGTTTAAACAGCCTGCTGAACCCGAGCGAGGAGTCGCGGAACGCAGAGGCGGCGGAGCTGGAGACTGGAGCTGGAAGGGCCTCTTTGTCGTGCAGGTGATGGAACTGAGTTCCAAAGAGGCTATGACTGGGCCATGGTCCCACTCCTGTGTGGAGGACTGAGCCCTCCCGATTCGCAGCCCAGTGGATGGAGAGACCAGTCTCCACAGGGCGTCACTGTGGAGGTCTCTCCATCCTCTGTCCCGCAGGACAGAGGCAGTGGGCGCGGTAGACCGCAGCAGCAGCTGTGACAAATGGGTGTTCCGCGGGGCTGCTGGGAAACAGACCCCGGCCCAGCGCTGTATTTGACCCCAGGCTTTGTCAGTTAGAAGCGAGGTACGCAGAAGGGACCTGCATTGGAGACCACTTTTAACAATCAATACAGGTGATTCTGATGCAGGGTCATTTCATGGACAAAGAAACAAAGGTTAAATAATGTAGCTAAGGAGTCACAACAAACTGTCAGAATCAGTAGTAGAACCTTGGTCTATTGGGTTCCATAGCCTGGTTCCTTCCACTGGGTCACTCCGCCTCTCTGATGAGCCAGCACCAGGCCTGCCTTTGCAACTGGCGCTCCGAGGAGGCAAGGCGCGTGTGTTGGGCCTGCACGCACTGTCTCACGGCAGCCTCGCGCCGTTCCCCACGGCTGGCTGGCGCAGTCGGCCGCACTGTGCCCATTTTACAGATGAGCACGCTGAGAGCCAGAGAAGGAAAGTTACTGGCTCAAGGTCACTGAGTCAGAGAACGGCAGAGCCAGGGTGACATGGGGCCAAGACAACCTTCCTCTTTTTATTACACTGGGCAGCCAATGGACACTGACATCACCACCACCCGGGGGGCCTCTGGAGTCTCTATTAATGATGCCTCTCTGGTGACTTCCATGGCTGTGCCGCTGTCTCTACGGTGTCTGTGGGAGGAGCCTGGAGAACATCCAGGCACGCTGCAGCTTGTCTTTTCTGAAGCTCCGAGGGTCCTCTGTAGGTGACATCCCTGAATTTATGGGGTCCCTCTCATCTGTCTCCCTCCTCATTTCCTTCTGGCTTTTGGAGGTCAGAAAGTAGCCTTTTCGCAGGGACGTGGGCTTGGCAATATTTTACCCAGGCTGCTTCTTGGATCTTCCTCTGCACTCGTTAGATCGTTCTTTTACCTTAAGGAGGAGAGCACATTCCGGGAAGGTACATATATTTTTTCCCAATTGATTTCTTGTCAGGTCTAACAAGATCAATCAAATCATATGGCCAATAAAACTGATTTAGCACTCATAAAGTTCCATGACATCTCATATGTGCTGAGAATGAACGACAGGGAGGCAAAACTGCTGGTCACACGAGGACACCGTATCCACACGCTCACCTACTGAGCGCCGTTCCCGCCCAGCGGGCAAGTGCCGGGCAGATCAGGGCGCGCAGGGGTATGTAACTATTGAGGCATAATGAATGGGTACATGAAAACTGCACATAATTAATGTATACAATTTGCAAATTGGGCACATGTATACACTCACGTTATTATCACCACAGTTTTAATAGAGTTCTTAAACCTAGGTTTCCTGGTAAAATTTTTTTCCTTCCTGTTTCGTTGAGTAGATTCGCCATTTTACCCTTACTTTAATGATTGTCATCATGCTCACGTCTTTTGTTAAAACGCACCGCAAACTTTTTTTGGTATAGTTGCTATTACTGTTACTGGAACATTCTGATCCAGCCGAATTTTCTATCATTGCCCAAATATTCCTTTTATCTTTGCCCTTGTCTGGACCGCTCTCTTCATTCTTGTCCGATGTAAAAGCTCTCCCGTTTTCCTCCAATTCTCCATCCTGCCAGAAGGTGTCCCCTTCCACCGGGGACCGAGTAACTGGCCCTGACTCTCCCAACCAAAGCGCTCACTCTCCCACCTGCTCCTTTGCTCCATTGTGACAGTTTTGGGTTCTTGAGCCAGTTACAGGCTTTTTTACTGTTTTCAACTTTTCCCAGGTGTGTGCATGTCTGAGCTGACACGAATTCCTGGAGGACCGGGCCGTCATCTTTTATAAGAAAGGTCAGTAGAGACAGACGCCTATGTCAGTACCGCTGAGACTCATTACTGGGACACACTGGGCTAAGGCCAGAGTCACCTGTGCAAAGTCCGAGTTACAACCTTCATCTGAACAGTCGTAGCACCTTCGAGTTTACACAAACACTGAGATTAGCAAAGTGTTATGCATTCCTCACGCAAACTCCAAGGCTCTGTTTTAATGGACGAATGGATCATTAGCAATGATTTGTATTTGATTTTGGCTTATAATATGTTAATATGTCTATCAATATATATTAAAAATAGTTTGTTCTATTACATTCAGTTAGACACGCATCCCACAATCTTGTTCACATGTTTATTAGCAAACATTTCTTTTACGTTTATTTACACTATATTTATAACTCTCATAAAACTCAGAGCTAAGTTTTATATTTAACTTAAAAATTAGTTTTAGCATTTTTGCAGCCCAGACCTTACCTCAGTGGACAGCCATTCTGGATGATTAAGGTCTGAGAAACGAGAGCTTAATTTTCCAAATCTGGCCCTAGGAAAAGGAGCCCGGGATGGGAAGTCAGAACATTTGTCTTCTGATGGTTGTGTCCTGCCCTCGTGGAGCTGGGCGGCTTCCTCACTCACACTGAGATGGTCTCATGGTCACCAGATTTTCTTGCAGGTCTGAGTTTATGTGGGAATGGGTCAAAAGGGACCTTCCCGGGAAGCAAGAATGCGAACAACCTGGCCTCCCAGCTTGCCCGAGCCCCGTCTGAGCCTGGTCTCAGGGCTTGATATGCCCCAGCGGACATCCTCACTTTGGCTGTTGTCACTGTGCCCCAGGTATTGATGAAATACTTTCATCTTGTTCTGCCTAGTCTATTCCAGTGTGCTGGAGGGGAAAAAGAGTTGCTGCAGCTAGTGTGCCGTTTAAAGGCAATAATGAGTCCCCGCTACTGACACTTTACGCACACACAGCCCGAGCGGCTCCCACAGAAGCAGGGCAGGGAGGACCATTATCTGACAAAGCAACACACCCGCCAAGTGAATTTCCAACCGCCTTCTGCACAGCAGGGGCTGCGGTTGCCTCCCCTCCTCCCAAGGGCGCTCCAGTGGTTGAAATAAAATAGAAGCAATTAAACAATAAATACGAATTACTGGCTCCTCGGGAGCTCCAGGGGTATTGACTCAAGTCCTACAAGAATAAATTGTCATCCTCTTTGACTTATCTGGGATTATATTTTACCACTAATTAAAGTTCACCCAGGGAACGTTCCCTTGAACATAAGGAGCTCTTGGACGCTGGCAGATTCACGAAACAGTCGCTTTGTTAAAAGAGAGGGGGGGCCTCCTGCCGCCGAAGCTGTCTGGTGCTACAGGCCCCGTACACACTGTGTTTTGTAAGCGACGTTGTCAAAATTGCACATCGCTGCTTTATTTAGAGTTCTGAAAAAGCATTTGATCTAATAAAGTGGACACAGTGACCTTACAGCAAAAGGGATCTTCTTGGCCCACAATTGCTTGAGGTCGACTTCGTTGCTGACAGAAAGGCAACTACTGGATATTTTCCCCATTAATGGTGTTACAATCATATCTAAATGGAAGATACAATAAAATCAGCTATAATTTGTGTTGAACATAGGCTGTCTCGTTATCTGGAGGACAGATTGCTTCAAAGAGCTGGGCTGAGATAGCATTGCCCTCCCTTTTGTGATATTAGTGATCTCGCCTTGATGAATTTTAATACCATTTGGTTTAAATGCAAATGTTAAAATAAATAATTGCTTTGCTGCGGGCAGCAGTTGTGCAGGCTGAGAATATCTTACCATTAAGCACATGGGTGAGATGAATGTTTTAGAGGAAAAGTTTGACATGCTATCAGTTATTTCACGTAGAAGAATTAACAGAAAAAAAATGCTTGTAATAGCAGTTTCTCTTCTCCAATCAAGCACGAAGAGGCCATTGTTGGTCTGACTTGCAAAGCACCCTGATCTCTCTTGCTTAATACAGTTTCTTAGGCAAAATGTGTGTGTGTGTGTGTGTCGTGTCTTTCTACTCCACGCTGTGCCATCTAGGCAAATTTAATTTCCATTTCCCTCGTATGTCTCCTGCCTACAGGCTACCCATTCACACAGACAAGGCACTCAGACCCTGCGCCACGAAGGCCCTCCCTCTGGAGGTGGAAATGTGCCAGACCACTCCTCGGGAGGCCTGGTGGAATCTTGCGCTAGCAGGACTCAGCCCTGGGCAGGACGCGCCACTTCTCCATGCTGCGCCCGGTTCCGGTTTTGTTGCCCTGTCTCCTGGCACTCCCGGAATCTGTCCAGGCGCCCATTTTGCTCTGCTGCATTCGGCTTTGGTGCTTTGCTTCACCTGGCCCTTGCACGTGAAGGCTTGCGGGATCCAAGCTTGCTGGATCAGACACCTCTGTGCACCACCTTACGTCCCCCAGGCCTGGCCTTTGAGTTCAGCCCTGGCTGTGGCGAACCGCTAGGGCGAACGGGTTTTCCTGCTTCCTTCTGACAGCGCCTCCCCTGAGGTGTCAGCTGTGGTCCTGGCTTCCCACACCAGGGACCCCCTGACCATTCATATCCCTGCAACTCAGAGAGGGGAGCTCGTGCCCTGTGGCCACGGAAACCCAACTCTAGCCGTGGAAAGTGGGAGCTTACGGGCAAGTGCTTCTTCCTGGCAACTGAAGAAATTACGAGGTTCATACATTTGGAAAGGAGAGCTTTATTTCTCATAAACGGTTGCAGCCTGAAGGTGGCCGTTCTGACAGGCTGGGGAGCAGAGCCTCCAGCCAGAAGCCAGAAACACATACTTCGAGGGAATGGTACAGGGATCAGGAGTTTATACTAAGCGAGGCGCCTGAATATACACATTTAATAAGCTGTAGGAGGAGTCATGAATATTTATGAACGGGGAAACATGCACATGCGCAGTTGGGCTTCACGCCCCTTCATGGCATCCAAGTTCAGAAAACGGCGGCCTTGGCATGATCCGAGGGTGGAACTTTAGGCCGTGTGATGTCGAAAGGTGAAGCGGAGGACACGAAAGCCCTCTCTGTGCAGCCTCTACGGCCTAGTCGGAACCGCTCCATGGTCACATGGAAGCCACAAACGGGGCGGTGATCGCAGACTGGCGTTTGTTAGTCCTTGGGGAGACACCCTGACATCTTGGCAGGGGTTGGGGATAGTGAGTCCTGCCTGACCTCCATCCCACCGTGGCTGGGAACTCGGTTTTAAGGTTTCTCGGGGGTTCCCTTGGCCAAGAAAGGGTCCGTTCATTCAGCAGGGGGGCTCAGGATTTTATTTTGGTTCCCATTCCTTTCACCTCTAAGTGGCCAGCTCCGTGATGCATTCTGAGCTGCTCCTCAGAAGCTTCCAGCAGGAAGTGATAGATAAAAACCCCCATCCCACAGTTGCTTAAATTCAGAGAAGAATAAAAACAGCAGTAGAAATTGCAATCGGAGTGTCCCGGAGGGAAGGACTCCTGTCTTCCTGGGTGTTTGCCTGAGGCACTGTGGTAGTGGGTAACATCTCACCCACCCAGCCTGACACAGTGTCAGAACCTTGGAGAAAAACGACCTGGGGAGAAATCACTGGCCTCCAAAGCCTTCCTCATTAGATCAGCTCTGCTGATAAATACAAGATAAGCCAATAAAGTCAAGCCCTGTGGTGATGTCCTCATGGTGGCACACACTGGGGTCTAATGCCATCGGCCATCGCTCTCGTCCTCTGCCCTGCCCTCTCACACAGGATGGACTGGCATTTGGGGGAGCCAGGGTGACCACAGTGATGAATGTCCTGCTCAGCTGGGCTGAACTTCGGACAGGCTTCTTCCTGACTTTTGGCCTTGACCTTCCTTCCTTAGAGCATTTATTTTAGAAAAATTGTAACTGTAAATCCTTTCTCTGTCTCTTCGAGAGATGTAAATCTCTTAAAAAGCCTCTTGCCAGTTTACAACCCAGGAATGTCTTTCTTAAGGACCTGCGTCCACCCCTTTGTAATCAGCAGAGAAGATGGCATTCCTATCTTTGGTTTACCTGGGAGGGTGCGAGCCTAACTTCTGCAGGTACCTTGCTGCAAGTTGTAAACTATCACTTGTCGTGAAGATGCAAGAAATTTCCTTTCCCTTTGGGTAAAGGCAACGAACAAACACAGACGGCCGTGATCTTCCCCTTGGCCCAACTCTTAAAAACTCCCCTGCCCTTTGTTTCAGTAGAGTTGAGTGCTGGCTTCTCCTGCTCCTCGCAGTCGTCTTGAATAAGGTCTTCCTGCCTGCTTAACTTGGTCAGGTGCAGTTTTTGCTTTGATAGAGGGGAGGAAAACAGACGATCATTTCATTATTGGGGAGGGGAGAGATGGAGGGTGAGTCCCTATGTCCCTAATGTTTCTGTGGCCCATTTTCTATGGATTGGGCAGTTAAAATGGGAAGGTCCACAACTACCACTCCTCATACCACTGTAACCACCACGATATTTTCTGTGAGTCAGACACTCTGCTAAACAGCAGAATGTATGATCACATTTACTCCTCGTTGCAGCCCTGTGGTGAGTTACTACTTCTGTGTTGAAGGCGAGGAGTCCAAGGTTTCAGGACTCGCCCTTGAGCTCGGCCTGACATCAGCACAACTGCTGGCCCCACTCTGACTCTGACCCTCTGCTGACTTCCCGTCTGACTGCGTAGACCACCTGTTTCATTCCTCCACTTGCAAACTCGTTTCTTCATCCGTCCACCCCCATCCGTCACCCAGGACTGAGGGCGCCTGGGCTGTGCTGGGCTGGTGTCAGCTCTCGCCAGGCCTCAGAGGAGAGAGCAAGTCTAGTGGGGAAGAACATGTCCGGACGCTGACCACAGAATGTGACAAGTTACGGCAGACCACACACAGGCTCCACACCTCTGTTCCTGGTAACTGCCCGTCTTGCCCTGTGCTCTAGTCTTTTGGAGAAACCCATTTCTCTCAATGACTAATTTTTAAACCACTTTCTGGGATTTCAGTTTTGTTTGTTGACTCGAGCCATATTCTAGCTCCATGCCTGGAACATAGAGATTATTAACGAGAATAATTTTTAATGAATGAATGAAACTCTCCTGATGAGATGTTCCAACCTGACTGTTACAGAATCTCTGGACGTTGCACTGGGGCTTGAGCTAATGACGCCTGATTCCTGCCTGCCCTTCCACTCCACCTGCTCATGTGCTGCCTGTTCCCCGTGGCTCCGGCCCTGTGGCTCCTGCGTTGTTCTGGCTGCACCTGTGCTCAGAACTCCTATAGGTGAGTGTCAAGAACAGCCCACACCTGGCCTTGCCTGGTGCCCAGCGCTGCATCACGCCTGGCTGGGAGCCCAGGTGTCCGGAGACCCCTCCCCTGCGCTGACACAGCCCTGTGGCCAAAGAAGAAGCTGCTTTTTTTGCAATAATTGGATTAAAGAGACATTGCTCTTGTGATACAGTTAGATTTCACAACAGGAAGACGTTCGAAATTATTTTTCTTGTAGGCTTTTGGTTTGTTTTCAGTTGAATAGATTGAAAAATAATGGGAGAAGTGAGGATACTTTCAAGTTTTGCTGCAGTCTAGAGGGGATTAATTTATCCCTTTGTAATTGAAGATTAGATCCAAAGATTATTTTTAGCTGGAGGCTTTCTTAAGGCATGTAGAATTCTTAGCAATCAAATGTTTCAAGTGTTTTTCTTCTTTCTTGAATTTCTTTTTGTTATTTTCTGAGTGATTGAAGCACAGACGGATGGAGTTTTTTCTAATGGTCTGGCCGATGCCCGGAAACAATATGTCCTTTCTTTTTCTCCTGTGTAATAAAACTAAAATCACAATGGCTTCTAGGTGTGGGATAATCGATCAGTTGGAGTAAAAACCAGCAGTCATGGAGGAGGCAAGATAGAACGAGGTCGAGGGTCCGCATTCTGGAGCCAGACTGCCTGGGTTTGAGTCCTTCTGCTTATCAGCTGTGTGACCTTGGGAAAATGACCTAATCTCTCTGTTCTCAGGTGTCCTTCTCAGTAAAATAAGGATAACAACATGACTTATCTTGTAGAGTTGCTGTGAAAATTACAAATAAGATTTGTAACTTTTAACGTTACAAATAAAATTTGTAACGTTAAGATTTGTAACTATAACGCTGTTCTGGTACACTGTAAGCGTAATAACAATTTGGAGCGTGCTATTTTTTTCCCGGGAAATATTAATAGTATAATTAATGGAAGGGTCTAACTGTCATTTGTAAAAACTCTGATTGCTGAAGGCGTGTAGGAGAGCAGCTAGCTTGTTCAATAACTTCATGCTCTGTGATGGTAACGAACTTAACTGCCATGCACCGAGAGTCTCTGTGTGCAGGGACTTCACTGAATGCCTGCTCATGCCAATCCCCTCGTCCCGGCGTCAGCCAGTGAGGCAGGTCCTGCTGGTAGTCATGCTCTGTAGAGGAGAGGACTGAGACTTAAGGGGCTTAAGTGAATCTCCCAAGGTTACAAGCATAACGAATGGCTGAGCTGGGATCAAACCTAGATTTGGATGACATCGGAATTACTTGCTGTTAACAGTAATCCCCAACTGACTCTTGTACAGTCAACAACAAACGATCTGTTTTGGAATTTAGAAATAAAACTAAACAATCATGCCCAAACCTGTGCTCTAACCTGACTTGCTCTCCAAGAGATGCCCTGTTTCCAGTTAGGTTTTTTTTTTTTGAGACAGAGTCTCTGTTGCCCGGGCTAGAGTGCCATGGCGTCAGCTTAGCTCACAGCAACCTCCAACTCCTGGGCTCAAACAATCCTCTTGCCTCAGCCTCCCAAGTAAGCTGGGACTACAGGCATGTGCCACCATGCCCAGCTAATTTTTTTTTCTATATATTTTTAGTTGGCCAATTAATTTCTTTCTATTTTTAGTAGAGACGGGGTCTCGCTCTTGCTCAGGCTGGTCTCGAACTCCTGACCTCAAACGATCCTCCCGCCTCGGCCTCCCAGAGTGCTAAGATTACAGGCATGAGCCAC
>CAUYRT010027167.1:0-17250 GCA_963574885.1 Lepilemur ruficaudatus | reverse complement strand
CTCTATTCAAAAGTCACCTTGTCAAGGAGGCCTTCTCTGGCCCCTCCGAAATGTAACTCCTTCTAACATTTCGTAGCCCCTTTCTCCATTTTTTTCTTCTTTGCATTCATATCTCTTTAATATATTATGTTTTTTTTTTTTTTTTACAGTGTCTAACTGTGTTGCCCAGGCTAAAGTGAGTGCCGTGGCGTCAGCCTAGCTCACAGCAACCTCAAACTCGTGGGCTCAAGTGATCCTCCTGCCTCAGCCTCCCAAGTAGCTGGGACTACAGGCATGTGCCACCATGCCCGGCTAATTTTCTTCTACGAGATTTTAGTTGGCCAATTAATTTCTTTCTATTTATAGTAGAGACGGGGTCTTGCTGTTGCTCAGGCTGGTTTCCAACTCCTACCTTGGCCTCCCAGAGTGCTAGGATTACAGGCATGAGCAACCGTGCCCGGCCATAACCTTGGATAGTCTTAAGTGTTTTTGTTGTTTTCAAATGTTATGTGACTTCAGCATTTTAGGAAAGTCCTGTCTAAATTTTATTTTTCAATACAAAGTTTCAAGAAATTAAAAATCCTTTCAAAATCATTATTTGGGTCCGGAAAATATAGTATACCAGATCTTTTTAAAAAGTACACTGTCATGCAAACGTAAGCTTACGTAGAATTGTCAGCAATAAGCGTTACTAACTGAATCACAGGGTTTTTTTCCAGGACAAACTCAAAGTTGTGTATTATGTTAATGTTACATACTTAAAAGCAATGCAACTGCATTTCTTTTAATAGTAACCTATATCTGGGACTTCTTACCAAATTTTTATTCTATATACAAGTTCTTCTTTCATTCAGTAGCACTGATAAATCCTTCACCGTCCACAACAGGGAAAGGAAGATACAGAGACTTCCATCGGCAGATCTGACCCCAACTACCAAATTCTGAGGGGGTGGGGAAGGGAGAAGGAAGCAGGTAACCAAGTGCTCCCCCACCATTACCCAGCTCCTCAGCAGAGCTGTTGTTCCTTAGAGCTGAAAACAAGCCGCCTCATTTAAAAACACACACACACACGCACACACACCCCAACCTCAATACGAAACGAAGTTGTTTCCCTCTTTCTGTTTCTGCTTTGCCTCATGAGGGATTTCTGAGAAATGAAAAAGTGTCACCTCCCACAGCCCCAGTCTGCAGTTTTGGTTTTTCGTTTTGTTTTTAATGGTGAAGGGGAGGGGTGGAGGAAAGGAGTATACTGCTTAAGCATATAGTATCAATCCAAAAATTTACAAAGTAAGAGAAACACCCTTTCCACAGCCCTTCACCTGAGGTGTGTCCCACCTTTCCTTGGATCTGGGCTGTCAGCCTTCAAAAGGAAATAAACAAGATATCCTCCCTTCAGGAAATTTCAGTAACAAAGCAGTGAAACCCAACAGCTGCTCCGGGGCAGCAGCCCAGCTGTCTCCCCTCCCCCCATTTCCACCAAAGGCAAGAGATGGGTGGGAATTGCTCCAGGCAACCTAAGGAATGGAGGTGTGAGCTGAGAAAAGAATGCAGGGTAGATCTGGGCATAGGAGATTCAGGAATAAAATGCATATGAAAGCAGTGTTTCCTAGGGAAATCCCTTCTCCTCCTCAAATCTGAATACCTGAGTCATAACTAGCTCGGTAGACTATGAAATGTATAGCAAAAATTTCAAAACCAGCTCCTCTTCATAGGCAAGAAAATTAACTTTTTTGTAGGGCACAGAATTGAGAATGTTTCTTAATCAAAATAAAGTGGAAAACTTGTCTAATCCAAGACGAAACTTAACATTCTTTTCCTTGTCTGCTTCCTTGGCTCTCTTGCCCAGCACACCTTGTCCCAACCTAACTTGAATAAACATACACATGTGACCATGAAGGCGGGAAAAACACCAAGTGGGGGTGGTGAAATTCTGAATGGAATGCAGCCCCAGCCAGTTAGGGGGCCCCAGGCTGAGACCTCTGGCACTGGCTGTAGATTTTATACAGGCAAAGAAGCCAAAACAATGAGCTCATGGGCAAGAATGCAGCCTGTGGGGAAGTCTGGGCAGCCAGAGCAAACTGGTTTTTTGAATCAGAATGGGAATAGCAGTAATTGAGTCTCCCACGGGAACAGGATTAGGGAGAGTGGAAGCCACCATTCAGCATCTTGGGGTCCTGTTAAATAACTTTTGGGGGCCATCCCTTATTACAATTCTGTTCTGCAAAGAACATAGTGCTTCCAGGCCTATACTCCAAAAGTTTCCTTTCTTTGGCTGTGTAAACCTATAGAGAGTGAAGGACCAGATGGCTCATGAAATGTGTGAGTGAGCTATCTTAGGTGATGCTCTTAACCTGTCACAAGGTCAACTTCATTCAAACCAGTGTGCCAGTGCCAGCTCTTCCAATCTAGATCCAAAGATGGCTATGATCCTAAGATTGTTTAGGGTCATCATTTTAACATGATAGAGGAAACAATTAATGGAGTCTTTTTTACTCCCTAAATAAACACAATCCACCCAGCTCTGCGTCATTTGTACTCAACTTAGATTTATATTTAGACCAGAGATAGTTTTTTTCCTACTAGGGCTTTCCAGTATTTTTACATAAGGCCTAAAATCGGAGAAACATATCACATTCACTGACCAAGTATGGTTAAGAGGGAAGAAAGGCAGGGAGGGAACATGAAATGGTAAGAAAAAAATTACCTGTAATATCCATCTCTGCTCCTTCCACCCCCATAATCCCAGAGGTTCTTTCCCAATTCTATGCCTTTGTGCATGTTTATTTCCTACTCATCTTTTAAGATCCAACCTCAAATGTTTCTTTGGAAGCTGTCTTTACCACCCTCTACTTCTAGAAGTTGTCACCCTGCTTTGCCCCAAACCTTGTAATACCCTTACAGCGATTTGCATAGTATTCTAATTATTTTTGTCCATACCTATTACTCTTTTTTTTTTGAGACAGAGTCTTACTCTGTTGCCCGGGCTAGAGTGCTGTGGCATCAGCCTGGCTCACAGCAACCTCAAACTCCTGGGCTCAAGCGATCCTCCTGCCTCAGCCTCCCGAGAAGCTGGGACTACAGGCATGCACCACCATGCCCGGCTAATTTTTTCTATATATATTTTTAATTGGCCAATTAATTTCTTTCTATTTTTAGTAGAGACGGGGTCTCGCTCTTGCTCAGGCTGGTTTCCAACTCCTGACCTTGAGCGATCCTCCCACCTCGGCCTCCCAGAGTGCTAGGATTACAGGTGTGAGCCACCACGCCCGGCCCATACGTATCACTCTTATTAGATCATAAACTTTAACATTTTGCCACATTTGCCTTCTCATTTTGAGGGTTCACTATGCATAAACTCTTCAGCATATAACTCCTAAATAACAAGGGCATCGTCTTACCTAACCACAATATAACACTCCAGAAATATAACACTGATATAGTACTAACATACAATACATACATAAATTTCCCCATTGTCTCCTATAATGTCCTTTATAGTTTATTCATCCAGGATCCAATCAAAGATTACACTGTATTCAGTTGTCATGTTCCTTTTGAACTGTTCCTCAGTCATTTTTAACTGAGTTTCTTAAGGCGAAAGCTTATTTTCTCTCTGTAACTCCAGCAGCTAAGAGGTCTCTATACCTCGGTAAGCAGTCCATTGCCACACAATGGATAAATGAAGAGGCCCTCAACATCTGGCAGCCTTGAGATCCTGGCAAATGTTCCAAGATCACTGCAATGTTGAAGAATTCTTAATAAACCAAGGTAGCTGTTAGGAGGCCGCTGGCCCCCAAGCCCAGGTGTATGGGGTGTCAAGTAGAGCTGCAGAGGTCCCCTGCCACTGCGAACCAGGAACTGAGGCACCTGAGAGCACAGCCTGAACAGAGGGGGTGCCCCAGCTGTGTTTCCAGGTGATTAAATATAGTGCCCACCCCCAGTAGGTGCTGAGAGGGGCGAGATTAATTGGGCACCTACAGTGTGGGCTAGGCACTTGCCCCCGTCACCTCATGTCCTCCCACCAGCCCTGCAAGGTAGGGGTGGCCATCCTCAGTTTCCATGCAGGGGGAAACTGAGGCTGGAAGAGTCACTTGGCTGGCAAGTAGTGGGCCTGGGACTGGAACCCCAATTTGCTAAGGAACCAGGTTCTTTCCTCCATTCCCCACAAGAACACTTTAAACAACACTTATGCAAATAAACCTTATTTCTAGGTAAAAAATAAATAAATAAAATAAACGAAGGTAATTCCTGAAGAGGGTGAGGAGAGACCGTATAGTAAAAATACAGAAACCAATGGCAGAGACAGCTATGGATATGGATACCTGGAGGGGGCCCTAACACATTTCCCAATGGTCAGGACCTATTATTCTATGCAGGTAAAGAAAAGGTCTGCAAATTAGAAACCAGGTATAGTTTGAGAACAAAAGCCTGCCACACGTATCCTTTTTTTTTTACTTCACAAGAGTTATTAGTAAAGAACACAGATTTCTGAGAGGTGTTTGTTCCATCTGCCTAGAGGCAGATTCCCAACCCCCATCTCTCCACATGCTTCACATAACTAAGATAACAATGTACCAACTTTGAAACTAAGGAAGAGGAAAGGAATTAAGTTTTCAAACCTTGAAACTGAGAAGCCTTTGAAGAGTTGTGGGAGGATTCAAGAATACAAAATTCTGTAATCACTGAATAAGTGAAATAAAAAACTAAGATACAGACTCAGCTGACCATCTTGAGCTCCAGGAATTAATGGCCGGTGCTTTGGGCATCCGGCTGGAGCCATGCTACACACCAGTTGTACGAGTTATTTCACTTTAATTTTGTAAAATCCTTCAGCTGTCACAATTGGTTTTAAAGAAAAATTTTCTGAAACAGTTATGAAGCAAGGCCTGGCTCTTGTCACAAAACGGGAAGAAGTCTGGTTGTGTCAAATAAAGGAAAGTGTTGATTATTCTGACTCCTCTAGTGATTGGGGTTACCTGGTTACTATTGGATCCAAGTGTTAAGCTAAGGAATGTTACCACAGAAACAGCTTCACATCAGAGCACATGAATGAGAGCAACAGCATCGACTGGACACGGGCCAAGATTTGGGTTTGTGTCTCTTGTGAGTGCCACTCTCCCACTACCCTCTGCTTGGGAGAGCCTTCCTTGTACAAAACAGCTTTCTTTGTAATGACAAAAAGTTGCTGCTTTTTGGTAGTTAGGCTCCAAAAAGAGGAGCTTTCAAGCCAAAACGCACTTTTAAATACAAACAAAATTGCATGGGAGAAGGTACAGAATCCTGTTTGCATTAGTGTTTGGTGCTCAGGGCTTAAAACCAGTATGCAAATCTCACATTTGCACATTTCCATGGTGATTCAGCTCCCTTTCAAGATAGCTGAAAATAAAGGCATGATAGGGTTTTTGAAATTGTCTTATTTTTTACCTCCTTTTTGGAAAGGGAGAGAGGAAAAACACTAAACAGTACCAAGAACTTCATCAAAACTCTTAACTTAGCTGTTATTTTTCTAGCGCCTTCATCTCAAAAGGTTAAGCGCAGGGGAGATGGAATAATTGCTGTAGTGAACCCTCTTACCTCGAAATTATACCAACACTTGGCGACTTAAATATCAGGGTAGGGATTTTGACTTTTGGGGTATTAAAATGTACAGGAACCATTCCAAAGTACAGAAGTAATATTAACATATTTAATTAAAAACCCAACACCTCTAATCTGAATGAAAGAAAGGAACTATCCTTTGCACTAAGGTAAATCAGCTTTGTGGTGCTTTTGCTTTTATTAATCCATCTATACATATTTGCTCAGCTGACTTCCCTCAAAGGCTTGCTTAAGAGGAGGAAGGGAGGCATTGATTAGAAAAGACCCATACCACACCTTGCATTTGAATAAAAGATTTATTTATTTTTCCTCAGGAAAAACAGGAAGTTACCGAAACACACTACATTTTACAACCCACATTAATTTGTAGTTGGTCCTAACCCTTCCTGGCACAGCTGTCAAAAGCACTAGCTATTTAACCAGAAGCAAGGTGTTCTCCCCACCCACAGAAAGTACATGGACGCCACTAGAGGACTGCATGTTTTTCCCTGAGAGAAGCATAAGACAAACAGAAGTTGCTGAGAGCCACCTTTCCAAGCAGCCCCTCCCTTTCCCTTTGGAGGATTTGCCTGAACTATGCAGCTAGTCAGCACTTAGACCATGTGCCTCTTCTCCCTATAAACCAACCACCGGACCTGCTATCCCAAACCACTTGACCTGCTGGGTCCCTAAGCCCTTGCTGCCCCAAACCAAAATATCAACTAAAATCCCCATCTATATTCCCGCAGCCACACTTAGTGAATTGGGAAGTGGGGCCCCTAAACACCAATTCACATTATGCTCTTATTTCCACAACTGGATTTGGGAGACAGGCCTTTTAGTCACCATAACCCGATCTTAAGATCAAAAACTACATAAAGTGCTTTTAGGTCTTTAGAGATAGACATGACATAAATAAGTGGTTTATGATCAAGAATGACAAATATTTAAGTAAAACAGCTATAGCAAGATGACCTATGGCTCCAAGATGGGCAGGCAGGGCAATTCTTCCCTATTACATTCTTAGTCATCTTATTCATGCCTATTTTTATCTGGAGTCCACAGACTAAAGGTCATGTTCTGAGGTTGAAGCTTGCAAGTGACACTAGTTCCAATACGGAAGATTTTTTCAGTTTACCAGTAGCTTTTATGTAACTCTGTAAATTTAAGTGAGCATATTGAAATACAAAAGAAACTTTAGAGAAAGCTATATAAGATGTTCCCTCCTCTGAAAATTCCTAAGGGGACTTTATTTTTTCCTCAAAGATAGGATCAAGCAACAACTGAAAAGATACCAGTCCAAGGAAAAGGGACTTCAACCCCAATGACTGTTACTATCAGGTCACCCATGGTTTTTACCACCTCCCAACAGGATAAAATTCATGAAAGTCGAAGGGTTCTTGTACTCTGGTGGTGGTGGGGTCACTCAGGTCCCCAGTAGGTGTTCACAGTGCCAAAATCTAAAAGGGCTACCAAGAGTTCAGGAATGGCAGGATAAAGTAGAAATTGATTTAAGTATCAGTAGAGGGAGCAGAAAAAGCAGCAAATATTTCAAGGAAGAACAAGAAATAAAAGGTAACTTTGACAGAACATCAAATCTGAAATCCAAAGAGATGCCAACACAAAAATTTGAAACAAAGTTTGGGAATCATTAACAGAAACGAAACAATAAGTATGTTTTATTGACATACTAGGCTTAGACCTGTGTTTAACAAGCAAGCCTAATAATAGCACCATGGTTAGACTCTAACCTGCTTTTCCAAGCCATTATTTTACAGTTTATTAAGCAAACAAGGAATCAAATCTCTCATCCATCCACCTGATGTGATCTTTTTATACACAAATAAGTCCCATTTGGAACAGCTGAAAATCTTTTAGTAAAAGCTTTAAAGATGAGCTCATGAACTCAGTTTAAGTTTCGCCAGTTAAATTAGGTCAAATGAGAAGAATTCAAATAAGTAGTTGCCCAATCAGAGCCCATTATTTGTACAGTCCCCCCAACCGTAAAACTCCTCTTTGACAAAATTATTGAAAACCTACATAAAACAAAGTGAAAAGATTAATTTCCATTCTTCAACTTCTCAATCCCAGGTTTTCATAGAAAAACCTATCTATGGAATACTTACCAAAATCAGATGGGAAAATTAAAGCCTGCATAGTTATGAATCAAATTTGTTCCACTACAGCCAGGTTGCACACAATTATATCAGTTCTGTATACACTCTAGAATTGACCAGCACAAAGTTTAGCATAGAAAAGCTGTAAGAAATAGGTTCCTAACTACAGAAGTTGCAAAGTTCAAAAGGGTATGAAAAAAAACTAATTTAAATTCGATACTCCCCCCCTTTATTTTTCCAAGAAATAGATTTTCTGTAAAAATATATACAATTTTTACAGACAAATACATTTACAAGTTGTTTGTGTCTTAAAAATTGAGGATATTCGATATTACAATTATTCAGGCTTAAGTCAAGTATTCTTGGCCATTACTAGGCTAATAAACTAACAATCATTCAAACAGAGCCAAGTAGAACAGGTATAAAAATCCTGAACACTTGGACTTCCCATTCTTCAAGAATTACACCTGGGAAAGTTAACAGAGAGGAAAAGCTTCCCTTCACACTCTGCTATACAGTACTCAGGCTTGTAATCATAGTTCTATTACTTGTAGCTTAAATCCATTTCACACAGGTCACTGGCATTGTTAGTGCTCCTCTTTTAACACTACAGGAAATTGATGAATTCGTGGGCATATTTAATAAATTCTATGACTAGCCTGGCTACTGGCCACTCTCCTGTTCTCAACAAGGGAATAAGTCTTTCCACCCTACTATCTGCACTAAATCTGATAGTCCTCCTCCATGGCCTCCCAAGGTTTATTTGTTGCTGCAACTGAACTTGTTTCTTTCAGACAGTGACTCTTCAATCAAGGGGGACTACTTTTCCCATGTATTTATTCTTGTTAGCTATGATCCTCTTGCCACTTGCTTTTCTGGCTAGGCTGCCAGAGTGGAATTCTTGGAGGTTACAGCCTGGGCAGCTTTAAGTCCAAGTTCATAAATACATTTGATTTCACAGATGTATGTGGTTCTGGTGGCTGTTGTTGGTTAGAAGTCCATTATTGCACTAACAAGGCTATCTTATTAGATATGCCAAACCAGCTCCTACTCCAGCAACACCTGCAAAAGCCAGCAGCACATTTCTGATGCCGCCTTCTAGGTCCTCTACGTGGAAGAACTCCACAAACCCATCCTAGAAAACAAAACGAAACAAAAAAGCACACTTTCAAGTATGGGTTTCCACAGTCTTAACAACACTACATACAGAGAAAAGGTGAATTAAAACATCTAAGGTTTTCCCCCAACACAATGATGAACCTATTATTCACCCTTGGACTGCCCCCACACCACCAAAAAGAGACATTTCCTGAGTTCTTCAGTTCCATACTGGGATAATCTAAACAAAGGGACTCGAGTTCCGTTCCTATTTTTCAGGAAAAAGACGAAAACCCTTACTCTCAAACCCCCACCACCTAGTATCTCAACTGCTTAGGCCAGTATTTCTCATGTGGGTATATCCTACATGAGAACCACCTGGGTGTGAGTTTAAAACAGGTTCCACTCCACATCTATTCAATGAAGATAGGGGGCCCCTTAGAAATATATTTTAGCTATCATCCCCACGTTACTCTTTTCTTCATGGTTTGAATCCACTGGTTTGCAGAATATTCAACTGAATGGCAACAAAAATACTCTGCAGAAAACCAGGATTTCTGATATAATTTAAGACTGCAATACCACTGTCTGTAAGGACTCACTACTTAAATCAACATCGAACCACCAAGGTCCACGAGTTAGAGCCTGAAAACTGAGTCGTGTATCATAAAAACCTTTAGATAGCCTCATCTCCTCTAAAAAAAAAAAAAAAAAAATCCTTCATTCCATTTCCACTCCAAGGCCCCCTCCAATCTCACGGCAAACTTACCCAGCCTCTTTGTTTGACTAGCCAGTCTCGTTTTGTCCTTACAAGAACGTCTGTGATACTTTCTGCTAATGGTTCGATGCAGCTTTCTTGGTTTATGCTCTTCAAGTGTTTGGCCACAAAGGCACCAAAAGAAATTAGAGTCACAATCCTGCCCCAGTTTGTTACGCCGTCACTGAAAACATGGACCATCACTCGAGACAAAGATTTGACATCGTCTTCGTTTTTGATGTCCAGTTTCCGAAGCATGCCTGGGGAAGAAAAGCACGCAGGTCCTCAGGGCCTCCTTTGTCTAAACCAACGCACGATTCGCCTGCCCACCCACGGCGGGGGAAATCGCTATGCGGGCTCTACAGAACTCAGGCCGACCCCACTTAAAACTGACATCCCACCCTTTCCGGTCTTTGAACAGAGCTGCCATTTCCAAAAGACTCAAGATGGGCGGAAACAATGACTCATGGCCAGAATATTCTGGTTTCAGAAACAGGAGGAGACTCGTTCCAACACTGACTCGTTTCGGTTTCCACCCATCCTCGGCGGATGAGTCCAGGGAGAGATGGAAAAAGAGGGCGCAGCCTTGGCGACTAATCAACCCCCTTACCTTGGAAGGCCGTCTCGTGGTTGCGCTGCACACCGTCCCCGACACGTCGCAAGGTCTCCAGCGCCTTCCTGCTGGCGGCCCCAGACCTGCCCATTGGCTTGGCGTCCTTGGCGCCGGTTGCCTG
Organism: Lepilemur ruficaudatus; assembly: GCA_963574885.1. Lineage (NCBI taxonomy): Eukaryota > Metazoa > Chordata > Mammalia > Primates > Lepilemuridae > Lepilemur > Lepilemur ruficaudatus. The sequence continues at coordinate 6,988 of CAUYRT010027167.1, read as the reverse complement.
CTCCCGAAGGTACCGAGAGATGATCTCCAGCGACTGCCGGTACAACTCGTCCTCCTCCTCCTCTGCCGGGGGCGGCGTCGAGGGCAGCGACCCGTCCGTGCTGGAGCCATTACTGGCCTCCCCGACCAACTCCAGCAAAGGCAGGACAGCCGGCCGCTTCCCGAGAGGCTCCGGCTCGTACCCGTCCAGCTCATCTTCGGGCGACATGATGGCGTCGGCGGCAGGGGCTTCCATCTCCTCAGGCGGCACCGCGCGGCGGGTGGGCGCGAAGAACAGCAGCCTCTCGGGGGTCGCGGTGACGTCGGGGACCTCGGCACCAATGGGCGCCGGCCGCGCGACCCTCCGGCCGTCTGGCGTGAGGGAGGCCGGGGGGCTTGCGCCGGGGCTTCCTCCAATCACCGTGCCGGCTTCCCCTCCCCCTGCCTCTCGCCGGGCCGTGGCCTCCTTCTCTGCAGCCAAAAGCCGCCCTGCCGGGGGGGTGGCGCCGCTGCTGCCGGCCCCCAAGCCGGCCCCCCCACAGTAGAGGTTGAGTCCGATTACCGCGTTTCTTTTCAGGCCAAACATCGCAGCCGCTGCCGCCGACGCCTGCGTGAGAGAAGCGGGGGAGGCCACGACTCCTTAGTTAAACGAAGCCCAGGGAATGAGAGTAGAGCTCTTCGGTCACAGTTTTAGGGCCGGTGCTACGCGGCGGCGTCAGCGTACTCCCATAAAAGGCGAAAGGGGCGGGAGCTTCCGGGGAGTTGCCCACGGCACTTTTCTACCGGCCGGCCGGGGCGGGGCGGGGCCTTCCGGCCCTCAGAGCTTCCGGCTGGAGGTTACGTAACGGCGGCTGCGCGCGCCGGGGCTCGAGCTCTAGCTCAGCTGGGACCCGTGCTCTCCTCGTGGCTGCTTCGGTGCTTACTGACTCCCGGCCTTTGCGGCCTTTGCGGCCTTTGCTTTTGTGCCGGAGTTTTTTTTTTTTTCCCACCAAGTCAAAGTCTCAAACATTGAATCACCCATTGAAGAAAGGGGATGGGGAATAGCAGTCTTAGATGATGTGAATAAGTAAGAGGGCACAGTTGGGGACTTGTTATGTTGCACCTCCTCTACGCTCAGTCCAACAGTGTTTGGAAATCGGGACGTTCCGTGAAGTGCCGTAAAATTTATATGCAAGTGGACTAAGCAAAATTGTTCTGCCACGGCTAAACTATTCCTGCCTCTTACTAGCTTTCTGCCATTCCCCTTCTCTGTTCCACGAGTCTTTAGTACTGTTTACATATAAACCTTACTCCACTAGCAACTCTTCTGAGAGTCTTGACACCATTTATTTTTGTAGTGATAATTAGGCACATTTGACTCTTGGGGTTTGTAAGCCCCTTGAGATCAAGGATCCTGTTACTATATGCCTGTTACTATAACCATAGGTCGGTTAACGTTAATCGAAGCAACCTTATCAAAAGATCTGTACAAATAATATAGCTAAACTTAAGCGCAAGGTATTTGGGAAAGTGAACGACATATCACAGTTTAGTAATGAGATATGGTGCCCATACCACACAATTATGTTTTGGGCAGGACCTAGAACCATGGGGATTTATAATATATTGCAGGGAGGGTGGAGAGAAGCAGCATTCTGTGGTTGTAGTTTATAAGAAATGGTTTCGCTAAGGAACTTTTTTTTTTTTTCATTTTTCTCCTTTCTTTTTTCTTTTTTTTCTTTTCTTTTCTGTTTTTTTTTTTTTTGAGACACGGTCTCAATATGTTGCCCTAGCTAGAATGCAGTGGCATCATCAAATTCCTGGGCTCAAGTGATCCTCCTGCCTCAGCCTCCCAAGTAACTGGGACAACAGGTACACACCACCACACCTGGCTAAATTTTTAATATTTTTCAGAGGCAGGGTCTCTCTATGTTATTCAGGCTGGTCTGGAACTCCTGGGCTCCAGTGATCCTCCTTTACCCCTGGCCTCCCAACGCATTCCATCCATGCATTGGATTACAGGCGTGAGCCATGGTGTCCAGCCTATTTAAGGAACTTCTAATGCTGCATAGCAGCCAACCATAATGTGAGATAGGATATAATATATACGCCATACAAGGCATCAACACTTAATATTGGAGTTGAGCAGTTGGAAAATTCACCTTGGGCTAGGAGAGGTAGAGGAAGGCATTATGGAGGAGGTAGCTTTTCTGCAGTGCTTCCTAAAGTAGTATTTTGTCAGGAGGTGAAGGGGAGAGAGATTGAGGAAATAGCAAGAGCAATGACTTCCTTTTACAGAGGTTGAAAAAGGAAATGCAAGTTTCACTTTAAAATAAATTGTATTTTATTATTTTATTTTGGGGGGTAGGGAGTCTCTCAACTATGTTGTCCATGTTGGATTAGATCTGGCTTCAAGGGATCCTCCTACCTCAGGCTCTTGAGTAGCTGGGACTATTGGCCCATGCCACAGAGCCTGGGAAGTTTTAGGTTATAGCCAGAAATCTCAAGTGCTGAGCAATCCAGTTGTATTTCCTTAGTCAATTCACTCTTCTGTACTCTAAACTAACTATTGCACACCTCTTCTGTTCTCCAACCTTTAGTATCCCCTTCTCCCTTCCTCAGTGTTAGCTGATGACTTATTTCACTGAGAAAATTGAAGCAATCAGAAGAGAAAAACTTCATTTCCCATCACCAAATCAACTGATTTACTGCTTCTATTCCCATTCTGTCTGCCCTTCCTATGGTTAAAATGCATAAACCTTCCTGTTACCTCTTCACTTTTGGATTGGATTCCATCTCCATTGGACACTCAAGTATTTTATGCTATCCCTTATATTCTTGCGTCAGTAATTTCTTTCTCTCTATGGAACTATTCCCATCAGCATACAAACTTGTTCTTTCTCACATCCTTAAAAAGAACTTGGTCTTTTTTTTTTTTTTTTTTTTTTTGGAGACACAGTCTCACTGTGTTGCCCAGGGCAAATGCCATGGCTTACAGTAACCTCAAACTCCTGAGTTCAAGCCATCCTCCTGCCTCAGCCTCCTGAGTAGCTGGGACTGTAGGCGCAAGCCACCATGCCCTGCTAATTTTTTGTTTCTATTTTTAGTTGTCCGGCTAATTTTTTATTTTCTATTTTTAGTAGAGATGGGCTCTCACTCTTGCTCAGGCTGGTCTCAAACTCCTGAGCTCAAGCAATCCACCCACCTCAGCCTCCCAGAGTGCTAGGAATACAGATGTGAGCCACCGCGCCTGGCTAGAACCTAGTCTTTGATGTTCCCCTTTATAGCAAAAATATTCTACCTTGTCACTTCCTGTTCTCTCTTGTACCCACTCCAATCAAGCTTTCATTTTCACCACTCCATTGAAACCATTCTTGTTAAGGTTATCAATGACCTCCATGTGGCCATGACTCAGTGGTCAGTTTGCATCTTCCTTTTACTTGACCTCTCAACAGTATCTGACATGGTTGATCATTCTTTTCTGGAAACACTTTCTTCATGGACCTTCTAGGGTACCACATGCTCTTCATTTTTCTTCTTCCACTGTGACTACTCTTCAGTTTTATTAGTCTCTTTCACTGGCGGTCCACTTGATGAGAACACTTACCCTGCTTCCCTTTGTTACCCTGGCCATGCCTGACCCACGGCAGATACACTCCACTGTTGAATGGATGAATCTGAATGTTTAATAATGTGGGATATATAAAGGCTAGAAAAATGGGATGGGGTACAACTTCTCCTCCTCCTCCTATGCCAGTATTATTGAGGGCTTAGAAAGTTAGTCAAAGAGCTTTGAACTTTTCTTGACAGTTGGGAACCACCACTGAGTGCTAGAGTGCCATGATGTATGCTCTAATCTAGCTTCATTACTCTAATTGTGGGTTTTAGAATGGACTAAGGGAGAAAGGATTGGAGGCAAAGAAATAAATTATGAGGCTACTGCAATATGATAGTCAAGAAATTATGTGACCTGTAGTTGGGTGGTGGTAGCGGAAATGGAAAAGATAACATTAAGAGGCACTGTGGAGGCAGAGTCTATAGGGCTTGATGACTAAGAGGATGACAAAACAGATACTGTGACATAAGCATCCATATTACACAAAATCAACAGGCTGAACACCTTCCAGACTCCTATGGACTGCCCTAGAGAGCCACTGCTCTCACCAGTGGAGAATAGGGCCTGTGCAGCATGGAAGCAAGGAATCAGCATGATCTCTTGGGAGGTCTTATCTTCAGGGAATTTTAGTTCACTTAGAAGTATTCACTTAGTTCACTTAGAATACTAAGTTCCTTAGTATTAGTCAGACCCAGAAGAACCTCTGGATTTGTCCACACTTCACACCAAGAATGGCTCTTATTCTTAGTATAAATAAAACATATTGGCCACAGTCCTGAACCTCAAAAAAAAAAATTAAAAAGCATTGTTGATATCTTAGTGTGCCAGTCTTTCTCCCAGGCATGTATTGAATCTTTTGAAATTTCCCCAAACCGTGAGCACATTTCCTCTTCAAAACGTGTCTTTGTTTCAGAGAATTCATTTACGTCATTTCTTTCAATATAGGGGGGGAAATTAGGTCCCAGTGTAGGAACTAAGATGTACTCTAATAGCGTGTTCTCTGGTCTTTGGGGCTTAAAATTGGGCATACTTAATATCTCATGTTACCTCCCCCCCTTTTAATTAAAAAACTTATTGCTTTTTATCTCTACTGCCTCTTTTATTTATTCAACCCCTTTATTCCCCAGCCTGGTAAATCAGCCTTCTTTTCTTTTTTTAAAATTTTTTAGGCCCTATATATATTAATAATTTGTGCTTTGGGGGGCTCTCAACTCTACTGATAGAAATTTCCAGAATTACTGGAGCACCCTGTTCTCTTCCCCTAACCTGAGGCTAATCTTTTCCCTTTAAACTCTAAGGTCTCTTTCATACTGTGCCTCCAGCATCAGTATCTTCCTATCCTCCTATCATATCACCATTGTCATTCATTTTTACATACAAGAACATTTTTGTATACAAGGTAATAATTTCAGGTCCTAGTGTCCACAGGTAACATTAGCGTATAACTAGGGTTCAGCAGCCTCTCAGAAAGTGACAAACATTGCCAGTTGTCTTATCCGATATTCATTCTCCCTTTCTCCCTTTCTGACAGAACCCCAATTTTTTCTGAGAATTACAATGTGCTTAGTTTTCCAGAACTCCCCTAACACCAAAATATTGATAAAACTTTGTTGTGAAGTAGCCTAGTGGTTTTGGAGAGAAGCATAAATCATTTATTCATTCATTCATGAATTTTTTTTTTTGAGACAAAGAGTCTCACTCTGTCACCCAGGCTGGAGTGCAGTGGTGTGATCATACCTCACTGCAACCTTGATCTCCTGGGCTCAAGTGAGCCTCTTGTCTCAGCCTCCTGAGTAGCTGGGACATAGGTGCCTGCCCCTATGCCCAGCTAATTTTTAAAATTTTTTTGTAGAGACGGGGTCTTGCTGTGTTGCCCAGGCTGGTCTTAAACGCCTGGCCTCAAGTGATCCTCCCCTCTTGTCCTCCTAAAGTGCTGGGAATATAGGCATGAGCCACTGCCTGGCCCAGCCATCAGTTATAAACCTGGAGACACAAAGGTAAATAATACATGCTCACTTGTCCTTTAGGTACATAATTAATAGTCATAAAACAACATGTTGATAAAACTCAACATTCATGCATGATATTAAAAAAAAACTCTTAGCAAACAAGGAAGAGAACTTTAACCTAATAAACTGGATTACTACCAAAACCGTGTAGCAATTATCATATTCAGTGTGGAATATTCTTCTTTGGTCATTGGGGCTTAAAATTGGGCATACTTAATATCTCATGTTGCCTTCCCTTTAAAATAAAGAAAAAGAAGGGGCATGGTAGTGGCTCATGCCTGTAATCCCTGCACTTTGGGAGGCCAAGGCAGGAGGATTGCTTGAGCCCGCGAGTTCGAGACCAGCCCAGGCAACATAGCGAGACCTTGTCTCTACAAAAAAAAAGAAAAAGAAAAATTAGCCGGGCATGGTGGCGTGTACCTGTAGTCCCAGCTATTCGGGAGGCTGAGGCAGAAGTATCGCTTGAGCCCAGGAGTTAAAGGTTGCTGTGAGCTAGGCTGACGCCACAGCACTCTAGCCCGGGCAAGAGAGTGAGACTCTGTCTCAAAAAAAAAGAAAAAAAGAAAAAGGGAGAAGCAAAACTGCTAGTATTTACAGATGATATGAGTAACTATAGAAAACTCCAAGAATCTTTAATGCTTTGTGTGGAAACTAAAAAAAGGGACAGGGAAAACCCCAAGAATCTACAAAATTATTAGAATTGATCAGAAAGTTTAGTTAGGCTAATTGGTACAAGAGCAATATAAATATTCAAAGATACATCTGTACCAGCAATAGAGATAAAAAAGTAATAAAATAGAAATTTTTAAAAGGTACCTAGCAATATATCTAACACATAATACTATATATGTATTAGTTAGGATTAGGTTTAGCTGTGACTAAAAAAATGCAAAAGTATCAAGTGGGTTGAAAAGACACAGTTATTATTCTTTTCTGTAAATGTCTGAATAGGTGTCCCAGAGTTGGCGTGGTGATTCCATAATGATCAGGAACTCATGCTCATATGTTCTGCTATCCCCATACTTGGCTTTCTACCTCATGGTCCAATATATGCTTCAGCTTCATCCTTCTTACCTGCATTCCAACCAGCAGGAGGAGAAAAGGGAAAGGAAACGGTATCTAGTTCTCTTTAATGACACTTCCCAGAGGTTGCACACCTTTTTTGTTTATACCCTGTTAGCTAGAAATTAGTTACATGGTCTAGGAAATATATAATAGTCTTTTTTTTTTTTTTTTTTTGAGACAGAGTCTCACTCTGTTGCCCGGGCTAGAGTGCCGTGGCGTCAGCCTAGCTCACAGCAACCTCAAACTCCTGGGCTCAAGCGATCCTTCTGCCTCAGCCTCCTGAGTAGCTGGGACTACAGGCATGTGCCACCATGCCCGGCTAATTTCTTCTATATGTTTTT